>JAPKLW010002114.1:0-19487 GCA_026898455.1 Plectranthus barbatus
ATAACATATCAATCTATATATATTTAATAGAACATATAAGAATTGAGTATTGTATTTAGCTTTGAGTAAAATTGTTAGGTCCTAAAACATTAGATAAATTTGCAATAGAAATCTAAAAGTGTGTGTCGGCCAAATTGACTCTTACTCGTGTTAGTTAGAAATCTATAAGATGGTATACTTCGGAGAAAGTACTTAATCATGTTAAGAATAAACACTAACAATGTTGATCCCGAATCAAAGTTAGTGAGCACAGTAGAAGATAAGTTTACTACGGTTGACCTTCCAAGTTGGCTATTCTGCACCAGCTTGGGTTCAGAGAAACGGTTGTTTAGGAGGTCAAAATATTACTTAGTCAATATTACCAGTAATACTCCAACACTTGATGTGTTGGGTTTTAAATCCAGTGTAGAAAACTTTAAGAAAGCATTAAATAACATCAGGATTTAGAGAGGTTCAGACCAAACCATCCTACGTCCTCTATTTAGACGCACAATCTTGAAACAGAAAGATGGAGATTACAAAGATCTCAACAATCTATTGCAAGCTGATGAATGCCGACTCCACCAGTCCACTAGCGCAATTGCCAAGTCTTTTGCAATTCAAAGCTTCTTAAGGCTTGAAGCGTGAGCACTCCACCTAACCTTCAAACTAGACGTGAGAGTTTGAGTTCCTCTTAAGTACTCCCTCCGTCCCATTTTAATAGGCCCCTTTCTTTTCGGCACGGAAATTAAGAGTTGTGAGTGTAGAATGAGTTAGTGGAATGAATATTTTATTGTTGTGTGTGAAAAAGTTGCCATTTTTGGAAAGAAGCCAATTTAATTGGGACGCCAAATTCGGTAAGTGGGCCTATTCTAGTGGGACGGAGGGAGTACATGAATTTTTGGTATACACCCGTGATAGTTTCCACCGGAGAAGCGACAACTCGAAGTTGTTTCTTACTAAGAGAGTAAGAAAACATAAGTAGCTCTTGCAAGATGCACATAGCCTCGTGTTCAAGAAGGAGCACAGAAAGCTGATAGAATTAGTCCGAAAGTGGTTTAGGATTTAGGGTTTAGGAAGTTTGGTAGCTTTCGAGAAATTGGCAGAGAGATGAAGATGTATTCGTCAGATTGGTTTAATCGATTTTTGTTATTCGTAAACTTCTCAAGGTGGATTGCAAACCATGTTTATAGGCGCTTCTTGGAAGGTTTGAATCTCTAGCCAATTGGAGCCGTTGAGACAAAAGTATCGTGTCCTGTCGAAGTCTCACTTTTTTAACTTGCATTGTACTTTCTGTCAGAGCAGGTGGACTCTTGCTACTTTGGTCAGAACGACTCTATTTATATTTGGTGATTGCTTCCTCGGACGAACAAGCTTTAAGTGTTCCACAGACTTCAAGTTCTCCAATCTTAGAGTCTGGGTCTTGAATGGTTGAGCTTGTCTTGGGTTGGATGTCTCTGCTTAAGTTTGAAAATTGCTCTTGCTGGTTAACGGTTGTTGGTCACTCTTTCACTAGTGGTGACGTGTCACTCAGCAATCTTCATGTGTAGGGTGATTTGCTGGCGAAGGTCTTTTGGTCAGCAAATGCCCATTGCTCCATGCTGGTGATTTTGTTGGTATCACCTGTACCAGTAGCTCCATTTCTTTCCAAACTAGCTTGATCAGCTCCATTACGACTTGATAGTTCCTATAAAGGACATTACAAGCATGGATTAATCCTAAGCTAGAGACTCTCTATTCTAGTGGGATGTTTAACTCATCAAAATAATATTTAAGGAAAGAATTAGTAACAATAATTCCTAACATTTTCCCCCTTTTTGATGTAGTCAAACCCACTCTAAAGCTAATAAATAACGTTCAAGTTTTTTAGTTTACGATATTTCAACTATCAGCTAATACTAAAAAATAAGACCTTTGCACAACTTGCCCTAAGATCTTCCCCCCAACTGGGAGAGATATTGCTCGATTAATCAAAGGGTAGAAATAAAAAGCTGATTACACAGAGTTTGTAAAAACAACAAGTAAGCATAAGAGAAGAGAATCAGACAATGAGCTATTGTCTTCAGTATTTAAGCCAGTTTTTCCATTAATATTGATTTGTAACGACAAGTACAATGGAAAGATAAACTGACAGAAAGAAGGAAAATGAAAAGAGAGCAGGTTGACTTCTAAAGTCCTGCTGAAATGCTGGTCTTCTCTGTCCCTTCTTCTCACTCCGTCTTCTCTCCTCTTTGCTCTCTGTCATCTTCCTTTAGCACTTCCTCCCTTCCCTTGGTCTCATATCCTGAGCCAATGAAAAAGGACGGGGGAGAGCTGGTGGTGGTGGTAGGACAACCTGGGAAACTAGTAGAGAGTATCCAACAACACCACAAATCAAGCTTGGTCCGCTATTTATCCTCTCTCAAAGTCATGGCCGCTAGTTGGTCGATGACTTTGCTCTCCAACCCAGACAAAGTATGATACTTGTCGGGCTGACTTTGGACTTTCCTCCGTCCAAAGTCGGGTAACAAAGAACAATTTCTTGTTATCTCTATCTTAAAAGATGACAGGATCTGCACGATGTGTGTTATCTTCGATGATCTCAGGCACGCTGGCGATGGATTGTTCTTTAATCTCCTCCAAAGATTTCTTCTCATGCTCAGAGCATGGATTCACCATGGACAATAAGAGTTGAACCATAGTAAAGACAATGTAGACATTCAAAGGATGAATGTCTTAGAGAATTTTCAATAGACAAAGTAGGTCGATAGATGATGGGAGAGTGCACCTTATATTGAAAATTCCTATGCATCAATGCACGGTCCGGATCTGCTGGAGATATGTAATGGAAGATTTATTATCTCCGTCGACTGTTACGCTTCTGGCTTCGTGAAGCATGCGATGTCGTGGCGTATTTTAATTCTTCCTTGGGGCTGCATCACATTAAATATGGAACGTGAATGTGGATCTTCTTAACTCCCACCAATTGACATTTGCGCATGCTAACTACTAGTAAGGTTTAGGGCCTCCCATTCACAATGATCTACCATAAAGCTAAAATTCCTCTCTGTCAGCCATGCCAATTTGAGGAATTTACGAGTCTAATCCCTGGTAGAATAGGAAAAGTGTATCTGCCAGCTAGATGGTATAAGATTTAGTGTTATCTTCATAAAACCAGAAGTCACATTTGAGAGTTTGGACTCAAATGTATTCCACTACTATTCAAGGTTGTGATTGAGAGCTTGGACTCAATCTTCATCTTACTGGATCTCATTGATGGATTTGTATACTCAAAGCATTATGATTGGTATATTATGAACAAGGTATTTGGTTAATATACTGGTAATCATTATTGTTATATTTTCATCTTCTGTTTGAATCAACAAGCATGTATCACAAACGATTATATTCTCTTATCTCGTCGATATGGAGATCATACGGTGTATTGTAGATCACAGAAGATCTTATAGATCATTTGACCTAGCGAGATATAAATAGTTATCACATTTGAGACAGTCCTAGAATAGACTGTTGGTTTAAGCTGCAACACAATCACTATTTAGTAGCTTATCTTGGTCACTAGATGTGCTGGTATGTTTGGGAGATCATACAATGTGTTGTAGATCATAAAAGATTCTATGGGTCGCTTGACCAAGCGAGATGTAAATGGTTATCACAGCTGAGACAGTCCCAGGATAGACTGTTGGTTTAAGCAGCAACACAGTTATTATTTAGTGGCTTATCTTGGTCAATAGATGTGCTCGTACGTTAAGTACGTATTGATAGGACCTCACTGAGATTGATTCTTGTTTCTGACATTAAAAGAATCTTTATCTCGATGGCTTGATTATATCTAAATCCTAATGAAAGTTCAAGAGGTATACATAAGTTTGTGTGTCTCTTTTAGATTCTATGGTGGAGAGTCTTACATGTACGTGTATATTTGCATCTGGGGTGATAGAAGCTTGTGTATGACTTCTAGTTTTAAAGTTAGGTAACCATATCCAGTATAGGATGGTGACATTAAAGTTAGTTTCAAAAGGTTCACTATGTTAAAGTCCTGCAGACTGATTAAGTTCAAGCATAAGTGAAAAGATTGAGTGGTGTAACATAGGAATAAAATATAATAATTAATTTATAGGCTTGTCAGAGCCTAAATTAATTAATCAATGTTAGCAGCCTTAAATAAAGGGATATATCGAGCCCATGCAACTTGTTCCTCATAACATGGTAACAAAGGGGTAGGTTAGTATTGGTTCTCACGTGGAATGGATCAATATTAATTAATTAATTGTATTTTGGGTTGAATATGAGAACCAATTAATTTAGAGACCTTCCCTGGTCTGGCATATGAAAAGCTCAAGCTCGTTAAGAATCGAAAATTTTCTATAAATACCCCCTCCTTAAGGTCTTATAATCATAAGTTCAGAAGTTGCTGATCTGCAGACCGACTTTGGAAGCTGAAAGCAGGCAACATATCTGAGCAGAGAGAAGGAAATTATGATTCTCAATCGGTGTGATATCCAGAGGAAATCTTCACCAGATATCCAAATACAAGCAAGGGATAGAGATCAGAAGATCAGATTTGGAGGATCATTCTTCTTATCTTTTCTCAAAGTTTTCGATTTTATTTAATTAAATCAAGAGATTTAATTTTGATTATTTCAAGATTGAATCTAATTCCATCCAGGTATTCTGCATAACTTTTTTTTTACATTCAATAAAAGCATGCTAGGTTTTAATCATAGAAATTGCAATTATGTTTTATATTTAATAATCGGTCATTGGCAATCGGATTTATGCAATTCAACTTGCAAGTAAAAATTCCTTCACTCATCAAACTCTAACATTCCAAATTTGATACATAGCTTCTTGAACCTTTGTTGGTCCCCGAGATCAAAGTACTAGAAATGCAGCAGAAACTTTAATGATCCTTACACTTATCTAGCTGAGGTCCTAATTCAGCAAGAACTTAGAAAAGTATGATTTAAGCTCAAGAAGCTCTTAGTTTGATTGTAGTTTATATTCCAGCACTTGAGGTGTTGGGTTTTAAATCAACGATAAGCAATAAACATAATAATAAGAAAAACACAAGAATTATAGTGGTTCAGACAAATGTCCTACGTCCATTCTATAGTCTGCTGACTCAAATTTACTAAAATTTGATACAAGATGTTGAACTTGATCTCTAACTGCAGGCAGCACCTGTGTTTGGCCACAACGCACCTTCAAGTAGCTCCTTCGATATCAATCTTCTCAGCAATCCTTGGAGTGAGGACACACCTCGCAGCCTCCTTGAATGTCAGACTTAGGAATTTTATAGTACTTCCTTAAACTTATCCAACTTGCGGCAAATGCCCGTGATAGTCAACCTTAGAGAATGATGACTTTTGAGTTTTCCTAGGATAGAAAGAACTCCGAGATAAATCACGAAGTGAACTTCCAAAGTCTCGTGTTAATCACAGATAGCTTCTACAAAACCTCGAAACTTTAAGTGTTCAGTAGAGAATTCAGCAGAGTTTTTGCTTGTTCTTGCTTATGTGTCGATCTCTCTTGTTTTCCAGCAAATCCTCCGATATTCATAGACAATGATTCAAGATTTTGAATCTTTTCTTCGTTAGAGACAATTGGTGAACTACCAATCTCTTTTCTTCCTTATTTTGAATTGTAACAGAGACATCTCAAGTCTCCTTGCGCTGGTTCGCTCTTTTTTTGACATACATGCATAGCCTTAGAACGGATCTCCTAGTGATCCTAGGAATCCTTCTAACTTTTGATATGGATATCTTTAGATTCAGGAGATTCCATAAAAATCCTTAGACTGAAAGTCTTTTCATTTGAATTGCCCGCTTCAGATGTCTGCTAGACTCTGGGAATGTTGCTGTGGGAACTCTCTACTGAGCCCGTTGAGCATTTGCTAAGATCTCAGCAACCTTTCTGAGAACTAGGATATTGAAACTTCAGAGTCTTTTATACTTGTCTGCTAGCTTATACTTGTCTGCTATTGTTCTATCAATATTGAGATTTGATGAGTGCCCTAAGCAATCTTCATCCATTTATCGGTACTTGCTAGCTTTTCATTTCTCTATTGCTTTGCTAGCTTCTTCTGCAATCTTCATTTCTATGGAACATTGCTGACTCTTCAATTCTTAAAAGTCTTTGCTAACATATTTAGCAATCATTTAGTGAACAATTCCTAACTCTATTACAACTCAATCAAAAGTATCCTATACAAGACTTTTACACTTTCAGCACATTGTTGAGTTGCTTGAGACTCAGTAAACCTATGTTGGTCCCCGATCAGAGTGTTTATAGTTGCAGCGGAATATTAATTAGATCTTGCACTTATTTGCTGAGGTAACGACTCATCAAATATTTATAAAATGTGTTTAAGCTCGAATATTTTTTACATTTACTTTAAGTTATATTACAAAACTTGAGTGTTGTGTTTCAAAATAAGAAATAAATAACAAAGTAAAAGCAGTAAATGAACACCAAGTTAATAGTGGTTCGAATAATTGTTCTACACCCACTCTTCAGTCCTCATGACAGAAAATCCACTAAAATTTATTACAAGGTCAGGCTTGATCTCTAACTGTGAACAACTCCTCCATCTGATCACCGCGCACCTTCAAGCATCTCGATCTTCAATATTCTCCTTGACACTCCTTAGATTGAGGACACACCTCCCTTCTCCTTGGACGTCAAACTGGGAATTTAATAGTTCTTCCCAGAATCTTTCTCTCTTGTGACAATAGCCCGTGATAATCAGCCTTGCAGATCAAGGTGATTACTAGCTTCTTTCTAGGATAGAAAGAATCCGAAGGATAACCTTAGAAGAGAACTTTAAAGGTCTCGAGCCAAACTCGGGAGCTTTAACAAAGCCTCGATCAGTGAATGATCAGATATGAATTCGACAGAGTGAATGAGATCTCGCGTAAGCTTATGAATTTTTGAATTGTCGAACTCTGTCTCTTTGCAAATTCCTCTATTTATAGGTGAAGATTCAAACGTTCCGTTTGAATCTTGTTCGTTAGACACTAGATGTCTGCTCGCCAATCTTCATTCTTCTTTTTTCGAGAACTGCAGAGACTCTTCAGATCTCCTTCATATCTGATTGGCTATCTCATTATTTTAGCTGACTTTGTTAGAACGGATATCTGAGTTTAAAATTTGGAAACCTTCCTTTTGTCTGTTGATTATCCTTCCTTTTGATTAGATGAGTTTCCATAACTTTTGTGATTTAAGATCCTTCTGTTTCACAACTACGTACTGATTGTTGATCGCTAACATGCATTTGCTGGGCAGTTGGTCGTCTGCTGATATCTCAGCGATCCTGCTGAGATTCTGCAATATGCTAGCTTTACTCATTCAGCATTACGTTGAGTGTTTCCAGCAATCTTCATAGGTTTTCTAGCCTTTAGATACTCCAACATTTGCTAGCTTTTTAGTAATCTTCGTACTAGTTGTTGACTCCTTCAACAATATCTTCTTGTTTGCTTGAGTCTTCCAGCATTCTTCTTGAGCTTTGCTGATTCTTTCAGCAAACTTCAGTGATTTCTTCTAGTTTTATTACAACTCGAATATGGGTATCTGTTGGGAATTATGTTGTAATTCACCCTTAGATCAAAATTGTAAAAGGTTTTGTTGAATCAAAGCCTTAGTAGTTTGGTCGATCATTGCTGAAGTCTAGCAACTCACGTATAATGTCTTGTTTAAGAAAAATATCGAGTTATTATAGATTAGAATGCTAGAAGTATTCTCAGCAGATGGTAGCTGCTAGAGAAGTCAGCAGACAAGGATGACTGCTAAAGATGGTAGCAGTCAAGTGCTAAGAAGAGTGATTGCTAAGGTGCTAACAAACATATGCTGGAAAGAAGAGACTGCTAAGGAGATAGCAGACAAATGCTAGAAAGATGATTGCTAAGGTAAAGGAGAAACTGTTAGGACTATTTACTCAGCAGTCAGCAGTAAAGATCTAGCAGATGTAAAGATCTAGCAGAATGCTAAAAGAGTTAGCATTCACTATTTGCTTAGGAGATTGCTAGAAGCTATAGCAATCAAGAAGCAAGATATCAAGTGATAGAAGAATGCTGAATGAGTCAGCATTCGCTAGTACTTAGCAGACTGCTAGAAGAGCTCAACAATCAAAAGGCTTAGCAGAGTATTCCCAGCATTCTCCGATAGAATGCTAAGCAAGGAGATACTCAACAAACACTTGCGAAAAACGCCCGTTCTGACAAAGGGTACAACAAAGGACGAAAGCCTTACCCGAAGTAGGTAAAAAGACACTGTACCACGCTAAAAAGGAAGAAAAAACAAGTAACTCTTTTGGACGGAGAAGACCGTTGTGTCTAACGAGTATGGAGATTCAAAGTTTGAATCTCCAAGTATAAAAGACAAGTCCAACAGAGAGAGACAACTACTACTTACTCTCCTACCACAGTAGCAAATCGAAAGATACCTTCGACAAGCAAAAAGCAAAAGAGAGTAGTCAGTTGAGAGCCCACAAAAGAGAAGAATCTTAAAAGCTCTCACAAGCAAGTGTCGAACATTGAATATCTGACACTGCATTCAAGAGATTCGTTGACTTCATTCAAGAATCAATCATTGGGATACCTTCTATCCTAGGAAGCATCCAGCAGTCATATCTCTGAAAAGAGATTGACTATCACGGGCTATTGCCAAAAATCCCAGAAAAGTTCGGGAAGGAACTCTTAAGCTTCCATTGCAGCAAGGAGGAGTTTTACGAAGGTGTGTGCTCTTGACTTCTCCGCAGCTGCCGACCGAAGAAATCAAAGTAACAGAGGATAGCTTTGTAGTGACCGGCTCGAAAGTTGATCGCCTACTACAAGTGTTCGGCGATTCCTTGTACTTCAAATATCATTTTAGTAAAATTCTCAGCGATACGGCTGAGGAGTGGACGTAGATCTTGTAGATCGAACCACTATAAATCTTGTGTTCTTATTTACTATTTTATTGTTTCTGTTCATCGATTTAAAACCTAGCAACCTCAAGCTGCTAGAGTATACCTCTGAAACAATCATAACTTAAGACCAACCTCGAGCTAAATTTTTGGAATAGATCTAAGTGCAGGATAAACTTATAATTCCACTGCATTTGCTAAGTAGCCTTTGGGTACTTATCACGACTCTGATCAGGGACCAACAAGTGGTATTAGAGCGGTAGGTCGTAAGACTTGCTGCTTCTGAGTCACTTCGACCAGATCTACACTTTCCTTGCACTTGTTCTGGGGTTTAGCTCAGGTACTTAAATCTTTCCAAGATGAACCATACTCTTCCCATGTACAACAAAGAGAAGTTCAACTCATGGCAGAAGATGGCCACCATCCAGCTCCAAAGCATACATCCAGAGATGGTGGACGTTCTTTCTAAGGAGCCCATAAGGATCATGAAGCCCAATATTCTTGTAGGTCCAGTTGCTGAGGGGCAACCAAGACCACCTCCGATGGTTGAAAAGACGTTCGAGGAAAGGACGGTGGAGGACAAGAAAAGAACCCAACTAGAATACCTCGCAAAGAAGCTTATACTTGACAATTTGCCTTTGTTGATGGCAGACAAGGCTCTGGACTTTGATACAACTAAGGAGATGTGGGAATATGTCTGTGAATCCTCCCAGGAGACAGACCAAATGAAACGCAACAAACTCCAGGTAGCTGTCGATAAGTATGAATCTTTTTCTATGATTGCAGGAGAATCAATACAAACAATGGAAGAGAGATTCAATACAATCATTGGAGAGCTCTGGAACTTGGAAAAGACATACGATAATGGAGAAATGAACAACAATATCATTTCCAAGGAGTGATTGGTTTGTCAAGATGACGAGCTTGAGCGAAAAGGACCTCGACAATATCTCTACATCTGAGGTATTTGCTCAACTTAAAGCTCATGAATTTATAATACAACAATCAAAGAAGAACGAAGCCACTGCTGTGCAAACTTTGTCATCAAATGTTGTACCCCCGGAGGATCTAGCATTCTTTGTGAAGAGAGATGCTGGAAAGTGGAAGCCGAGGAAGCCCTTCCACAATGAGAGATCTACTCCAGCTTCCCCAGCGAAGGAGGTCACTTCCACCTCAGGCTCACAGAATGTAGATCTAAAGATTAGTGAGCTCGAAGAGCAGATGAAAAAGCTTCAGAAGCTCATGCTAGAAGCTAAGGCAGAAAAGGAAGCCAAGGAGGCTAAGCTCACATCCTCCTCCAGATCAACAGAGAGAAAGCCTAGGACGTGCTTCGAGTGTAATTCACCAGATCTTCTAAAGCACGAGTGTCCAAAGGTGAGAAAGGAGAAAAGAGAGCGCCTCAATGAAAGATTTGAAAGGAGAGCTGTCAAAGCGGTCACAAGAGCATTGCTGACCAGGACCGAGGTGCCCGACATCCCCGACAATGATGAGGAGTAATATTCATCAGAAGAGGTTGATGAGGAGGCCATGCTGGTCTTGATGGCAGATATATTTGATGACCAAGATGCTGAACCTGAGCAAAATGCTGAGTCTGCTCTAGCAGTCGATACCCAGGAGGTACATTCTACTAGCATTCCTAGTTCAGCAACCATGCATGAATTGGAGGGTTTTTTTTTAGATTCCGAGGATGATTATCTCACAAAGCTTTCAATAGAGCTTTCAAAAATGTATGAGATAAAAAATGCTATTGTGGGAGAAAATACCTCACTGAAACTAAAAGTTACATCTTTGACCGAGGAAGTCGAAAGACTAAGGTCTGATGGTGAGGAGTTTTTGAAACTCAAAGCGGATTACTCTAAGCTTTCTGATAATTTTCAAATTATTGAAAAAGAGAATCTAGCTTTGAAAAGTAAACCTGAAGAGTAGTGTATTTGTGCTTACACATCAAGCAAGGCAGTTCTAAGTGCCATTGTGAGCCAATAAAGGAAACATTCTGATAAATTATGATTGGGCCTTGGTCATGTTGAAGCAAAATCCTCTAAGGAAGCCTTGAGTAAGAATGTTGAACTTTCTAAGCAGAAAAAGATTTTATTAGTTTCTGCTGGAAAAGTCAATGCTGACAAAGGTAAAGGAAAGACAATTGTTGAGTTGTCAACTTCTATGCAGACAGAGTGGCGTAGCAAGCATACATCTCCTGGATCTCAGCAGAGTACCCAGAGAATGCCAGTTAGGCATTTTTCTGCTGGATCTCAGCAGAGTATCCACAAAATGCCTGCTAAGCACGCTTCTGCTGGATCTCAGCATAGAACCCAGAGGATGTTTGCTAGGCCACACTCAGCAGTGTCAAGGAGGAATGCTGAGCATTATATATCTAATGCTAGGATAGCATATCCTTCCTTCACTAAAGGCAAGCAGGTAGCATACCATGTTGTAAGACCACAATACCCTAAGTACACACCACATAGGAGGAACACCTATGTGAGGCCTGAGTCTAAACGTTTTCCCTTTCAAAGAACTATGAAGGCTAAGCACACTACTCCACTTCGTTCTAATTATGCAAAGTTTACTTATCCAACGAAGGTTGAGAAGGCTGCTAAGGGTGATACCAAGAAGAAAATCTTGAAAATCACCAAGATGTGGGTTCCAAAAGGGACCATGATCCACGCTAATCCTGTAGGACCCGATGCTAAGCGGGTACCTAAAAAGAATTGCTAATTTTTGCAGGAACAGGATCCAAGAGCGAAGACATCAGGAATGTCAAATGAATGGATCCTAGATAGTGGCTGCTCAGGCCACATGACGGGGTGAGAAGAGCTATTCTCAGAGCTTCAAAGAATTTATGGCCCCACAGTCATGTTTGGTGATAACAGCAAAGGTCGAGTGATTGGACGAGGATGCATCGAGCAAGATGGCATGAGGATCATCAACGTTGCTCTCGTTTCGAACCTTAAGCACAACCTACTGAGCATAAGTCAACTATGTGAGAATGAGTATAATGTATATTTCAGTAACACTGGTTGTGAGATTGTTGATAGTGCTATAGGTGAAGTGAAGCTCAGAGGCATCCGCAAGGGTGGCCTATATACTGTTGATTGGCAAAGCGGCCAACAACACTCATGCTTCGTAGCATTTGACAAGGAAGAGACGAATCGGCTATTGCATAAGAGGTTAACTCATCTGAACTTTAAAACCATTAACCACCAAGTCAAGCACAATCTTGTTGTAGGATTGCCATAGACGACCTTCAGAAAGGAAGGTGTGTGCAAAGCTTGCCAGCAAGGGAAGCAGACGAAGGCATATTCAAGACAAACCCGGAGAAGGCCACATCTGAAAGGATCCTAGAGCTTTTGCACATGGACTTATTTGGCCCTGTCAGTCCAGCCACTGTAAGTAAAAAGATTTATACACTTGTGGTTGTTGATGACTTTTCCAGGTACACATGGGTCAGATTGCTAAGGACCAAGGATGAAGTCAAGCTCATCCTACCAGAGCTGATCCTTAAAGAGCAGAATAACAAAGAGGTTACCATTAAAAGGATCATATAAGATAATGGGACCGAGTTCTGCAATGAGATTCTAATGGATTTTTGCGTCGAAGCTGGAATCAGGCATGAAAAAACCACTGCTAGGACCCCCCAGCAGAATGGTCTAGCAGAGAGAAGGAACATGACCTTGAAGGAAGCAGTGCGGTCGATGCTAGCCAATTCTGGTCTACGTGGAAAGTATTGGGGAGAAGCAGTCATAACTGCATGCTACACTCAGAATAGGAGCGCAATCAATGGCACATTCAATAAGACTCCTTATGAAGTGTGTAACGGTTGTATGCCTTCTCTGACTCATCTTCGTGCTTTTGGTTGGACATGTTATATTCATAACAATGGGAAGTCGAAGCTTAACACTTTTTCACCTAAGTCTGATGAAGGTGTGTTCCTTGGATATGGACACCCTTCTCACAAAGGTTATCGAGTGTTAAACAAGACTACTCAAGTTGCGGAGATAACATGCAATGTTATTTTTTATGAGTCTACCTTAGTGCGCAGGTTCTTAAGAGAGAAAAAGGATGCAAATCATGAGACTAATGATGTCCATGATCAATCTATCTTGAATTCTTTCGAAAATAAGAGGATTGATCCGACTAAGTCGATGAATGATTGCAATCCAACTCAGGCGCATTCAGTAGGTGACCAAACTACTGACCCTGCTGATGATGCTAATGATCATGTTGAGGCCACCAACAAATTTATTTTAATGATAATTTGGATATTCTGGGATCGCTTGAAGTAGAAGATGAATAAATCCCAGATCAAGGACGTGTTGCTGAAGGAAGATTGGGTGTTGCTGAGGAAATCGCTAAGGACGACGCTGAGATCCCAGTTGCTGAGATGCGGAATGCTGAGATTCCAGCTGCTGAAGTCCAGATTGTTAAGATTCCTGTTGCTGAGATGCCGAATGCTGATGTATCAAATGCTGAACCCCAGGTGATTGCTGAGGAGAATATTCTAGCAGAGAACAATTCAGTAGGCGAAGCTAGTAATGCAACCCCAGCAACCAGCAATCCAAGACCGAGATGGCTACGTGATCACCCCCTAGATGTTGTCATTGATGACGTCAATGATCCAGTAAGAACGCGACAAGGAAATGCGATGCTAGCGTGCTATATATCGCATGAATAGCCTACGAAGGTTGGAGATGCTCTATAATCTCCAGATTGGGTGAATGCTTTGCAGGAGGAGCTAGCAGAGTTCACGCACAATCAGGTTTGGGATCTTGTGGACAGACCCGAGCATCAAAGTGTTATTGGACACAAGTGGGTGTTCAAGAACAAGAAGGATGAATCTGGAACAGTCATCCGAAACAAAGCACGTCTAGTAGCCAAAGGATACAAGCAATGCTAAGGAATTGATTATGATGAAACGTTTGCTCCGGTCGCTCGATTGGAAGCAATCAGGTTATTCCTCGCTTATGCTGCCCACAATGAGTTTTCAATCCTGTAGATGGACGTGAAAAGTGCCTTTTGAATGGTGAGCTCAAGGAGGAAGTCTATGTTGAGCAACCACCAGGCTTCGAACAAGGAAACCAAGTTTATAGGCTAAGGAAAGCCTTATATGGTTTGAAGCAGGCACCGAGAGCGTGGTATGGAACTTTGTCTAAGTTCCTGCTGGATAATGGATTCAAGAAAGGGAAGATCGATCAGACTCTCTTTCGCATCAAGGATGAAGGAAGCATTCTACTTGTGCAGATATATGTCGATGACATTATCTTTGGCTCTAGGAATCCATTGCTATGTGAGAAGTTCTCCGAGATCATGCAAAGTAATTTCCAGATGAGCATGATGGCGAAGATGTCTTATTTTCTGGGACTTCAAGTATAGCAATCGAGTGAAGGGATCTTTATACATAAGAGGAAGTATACAAGAGATCTAATTGCTAAATACTGCCCAGAGAAGATGAAAGACTTAAGGATTCCAATAAGTACAAGTTACCAAGCTGCTCTTGAGAAAGAAGGAGATGATGTGAATCCTACGCTTTACCGAGGTATCATCGATTCTCTACTTTACTTAATAACTAGCAGATCAGACATTTCATATGCGGTGGGAGTTTGTGCGAGATATCAAGCAAATCCTAAGAAGTAGCATTTGGATACTGCTAAGAGGATAATTCGATATTTCAAGTGCACGGAAGGTCTAGGAATTTGGTACCCAAGGTCTGATGGGCTAGCACTCAGTGGTTATTCAAACTCAGACTTTGGAGGGTGCAAGATTGATCAGAAGAGTACCAGTGGCACCTGCCAATTCCTTGGACATAAGCTAATAAGTTGGTTTAGCAAGAAGCAGCTCTCAGTGGCTACATCTACAACCGAAGCAGAATATGTAGAAGCCGCAAGTTGTTGTGCACAAGTGTTGTGGATTAGGCAGCAATTGCAAGATTATGACATTCCTCCTGAATGCGTGCCGATCTACTGCGACAACAATAGTGCTATGTGCATTACGAAGAACCCCGTTCATCATTCAAGGACGAAGCATATAGATATCTGACATCACTTCATCAGAGATCATCAAGAGAAGAATGATATTGATTTTCAATACATATGCACTGAAGATCAGCTTGCTGATATCTTCATCAAGCTGCTTGTTGAGGCCAGATTTAAGGAATTGTGTCTGAAGTTAGGCCTCATGGAGTTAGAATAGGATGGGGATGAATGAGCTCAAACTCTCATTCTTTCCGGATTTCTTGGATTTTTGGAGAACAAGGAGATAAACGTATCCAAGCTTATGTTTTTTATATGCTGAATTCTTGTTGCTGAGATATGGTTGCTAAGCTATTGGTTGTTGAGTCCGAGCTCTCAGCAGATCTTAGGTCGTGTGATTAACACTGTGTAAAATGCAACGTGTAGCAACAAGTGGTTCAGACGATTGCTAGAAGTTGATTGCTGAGTCCGAGCTCTCAGCATTTCGTCGGAATGCTATGTTATAGTTCTCTACAAGTGGTACAGATGGTTGCAAAAAATGTTTGCTGAGTCCAAGCTCTCAGCAGGCAATATGAGAATGCTAGTGATTACCACGAAGGGTCTTAATTACTGGAGGAAGGAGGAGAGATGGGCGAATGATTGGACTGATCAAGTGCTGGGCACTAAACAATTTTCTGATAAGTAAGTGCTTGTGAGGCTTCAAGCTATCCGAGCCCATCGGTTGTTTTCCACTTCTCAATCCCTACCGAAGTCTTCATTTTCTCCTGATGGATATTCAGATGCTAAGATTGAATTATCCAAGTGCCAAGCAAAAGCAGCTGCTGAGTATCGCAGACGCCAAGCAGAGTATGAAGCGCAAAAGAAAGAAAGGCTGCTAGCCAGGATGGCTGCTGCACACGAGCAAGAAGAGATTGCCAAGAAACAGAGCAGAGAAGATCAGCTGATCGTCCTTTTCTTGGAGGATGATATCTTGGAGATAACAAAAGCTGCTTATACTGCTGAAATGCAAGAAGCCAGGGCTGCTGAGCTTGCAAAAGCCTTGGAGGAAGTTTGGAATGTAGAGGAGGCTGAAGTCCTAGCAGATGCTGCTCAATATGCTGCTGCCCATGCCAATGAAGCAGAGATTGCTGATCTTGCTGAGGCACAAGCAAAGGCCTGGAAGCTAGCAAAGGAGGAGCGCCTAGCAGATGAAGTTCAATATTTTGCTGCTCATACCAATGAAGCTGAGACTGCTGCTCTTGCTGAGGCAGAAGCTAAGACATGGAATTCAGAGGAAGCCGAGCACATAGCTGCTGAAAATCAATACTCTGAGGCGCATAATGATTGGTATGAAGCTGAAGCTATGGATGTTTATCGGATCTCTGAAGTTCATCCATCTACTAGTGGCGAAGAGCTAGTAATCACAACTTCTGCTATGGATGTTCTTCCTGTAAGTTCTCATACCTTCCACTCCTACGTTAATACTGCTGTCCAATATGCCATTCAACACGCCCTATCCACCACTATTCCTATGGCCATAAATGAACGCGTGGCCATGGAGGTTGCTGAGGTTTGCAGAGAAGTGGAGGAAGTGAGGAGTGAAATCTCCAAAGTTAGAGCAGATGTTGCTGAGGTGAAGGGTGATGTGTCGGGTGTGAAGCATGGGATGGAGGTTATGAAAGAAGAAGTAGCTGTCTCCCAGTAGAAAATTGTGCAAACTGTTAACTCTTTCTCTACCACCTTTTTGGCTGCTATCAAAGAGGGGGAAGAGAGGATAATTTGTGAAATAGAGCAAAGGAAGATAGAGGAGGAAGAGCTCACTGCTGCTGAAGAAGAGCGCAGGCTTGCTGAGGAGGAGCTGAAGAAGAAAGAGATAGAACTGAAGATGAGGAATCTCGAAATGGAGAACGAGAAGCTAGCTAAGAAGTTGGAGAGGGAGGCAGCTGAGCGTGAATCAAGCAAAGCATACTTGGACAAGTTCGTGCAAATGACCATTGGCAAAATTGATGATTATGACAACAAGAAGCCAGCTCCCGACTCATGAAGCTTATTTGGAAATTTTTTTAGCAAGCTCTAGTAATCTTTTTTGTCTTTTTCAATTTCATTGTACATGTAATATCTCTCATCATAAATGAAATGGAATCAGACTTAGACAATCACTCATTGTCCACTTCTGATTTTTGCGTGTCTTAGTTGAAATACACAAATTGTCTATTCAACGAAATTGCATGTGGATGCTGAGTTGATTGGTTGGTGAATGCTTGTTGATTTGATTGGGTGCTAGATTTCCTAGCATATTCCTTTGAAGCATTTACTTGTATTTTAATCAAGAAATATTTCCCAACATTTGTTGAGGGGGAATTTTTTAAAACCAACCCTTGCTAAGATTTAAGTTGGTTAAATTCTGAGATAGTCTGGTAGGCTTGAACACTTGTAAACTCAGAAATTTTCCTTCTTAGATTCAACAATTAGCTAGTAGGCTTTGATCACACCAAAAAGGGGGAAATTGTTGGGAATTATGTTGTAATTCTCCCTTAGATCAAAATTGTAAAAGGTTTTGTTGAATCAAAGCCTTAGTAGTTTGGTCGATCATTGCTGAAGTCTAGCATAGTCTAGCAACTCAAGTGTAATGTCCTGTTTAGGAAAGATTTCGATTTGTAATAGATTAGAATGCTAGAAGTATTCTCAGCAGATGGTAGCTGCTAGAGAAATCAGCAGATAAGGATGACTGCTAAAGATGGTAGCAGTCAAGTGCTAAGAAGAGTGATTGCTAAGGTGCTAGCAATCATATACTGAAAATAAGAGACTGCTAAGGAGATAGCAGACAAATGCTAGAAAGATGATTGCTAAGGTAACGAAGGATAGCTTTGTAGTGGCCGGCTCGAAAGCTCACCACCTGCTACAAGTGTTCGGTGATTCCTTGTACTTCAAATATATTTTTAGTGAAATTCTCAGCGATACGACTAGGGAGTGGACGTAGATCTTGTAGATCGAACCACTATAAATCTTGTGTTCTTATTTACTGTTTTATTGTTTCTGTTTATCAATTTAAAACCTAGCAACTTCAAGTTGCTAGAGTATACATCTAAAACAATCGTAACTCAAGACCAACCTCGAGCTAAATTTTTGGAAAAGATCTAAGTGCAAGATAAACTTATTATTCCACTGCATTTGCTAAGTAGCCTTCGGGTACTTATCACGACTCTGATCAGGGACCAACAATATCCTATACAGGACTTTTACAACTTTTGATACGATTCTATGTTGCCAGAAACTAGATAAACTAAGTTTTGATGCACCAAAACTACAATACATACAATTAAGATCAAGGGGATTATAATATTTCTAACAATTTCCCCCTTTTTGGTGCGATCAAAGCCCTAGTTCTAACTCACTGGTCACGGGAAAGTAGATTACTGAGATTACAAAATATTCCTAGCAATTCTATCTCATCATATCAACTCCCTTAGACTCAGTATCATTCAGAAATGTTCCCCCTCAAATACGAAGGGTATTGCTCGATTAGAAAACTTGTCCAAGTGAATGGCTTAGTAGAACTGCTTAAATTCAGCAACCAAATAAGCATAAACACATTCACACATAATATAGAGCAACACACAAGGAACATATCGCACACACTCAAACAGTCCAAGCAATTTGCTGATTACACTGAATGTGTAAGTTCAGCTATAACAAACGAATTTAGAGTTAGACAATGAGGTGTTGTCATCAACCTGGGTTAGTTTCCATTATAATTTTGGCAATAAAGTACAGGAAACTAAAACCTAAATCACAAAGTTTTACAAGAAGACTTAAGAGATAGAAGTATTATTTCTTAGTTGTGGAGGAGTCGGAATCAGCATCTTTCGCACTTGAGGAGCCAGTGGGTTTTTTTAGTTTCCTGAAAGTCTTAGTTGTTACCTTCATGAAGATGTCCATCAGGGTTTCTCGCTCTTCCCTTGTGATCCTCTCCATTTCTTCTTTCTTTCATTGTTGTTCCTTCTTTTCCTTTTCTTGTTGTCTTCTCAAATCTTCCTCAAGCTTTCTGTGTGCTTCGAGGTGCCTTGTTCTTTCTTCTTCTTCCTTCTGCCGCTCTGTTGGGTTTTGTATACAGAAAGCATTTATTACAATGAGTATACGTTCAACATTACTTCCTATCTGTTAAACAAACTTACACGCGAGTAACAATGGTGTCCTCTTATCTCACTGATAGGGATGATCATACTGCTTGTTGTACACCGCAGAAGACAGTATGATCACTTGACCTAGTGAGATATAAATATTATCACATCAAAAGATTGTATGAGGATAAGTCTGTCGGTGTAGGCTGCAACATAGTCAGAAAGAAGTAATCTGTCTTGATTACTTGATATGCTGGTACGTGTGGTTGCGTATTGATTGCACCACAGTGAGATGTATTCTACTATCTGACATCAGAGAATACAAGATCTCGATCTTGATTGAGTCCAAACCCTAACGAAGGTTCAGGGGTTGACTGTTGCTTTGACTTTCCATGGTGGAGAGCTTGAGTAACGTGCTCGTATACCCGCATCTTGGGTAACAGTAGTTCGTGTATTACAGCCTGAGACTGGAGTTAGGTGATCACTGTTATGTTGGGAAAATTATCTAAGTTTCCCTTCCCCAGTTGATAGCTTAGA
>JAPKLW010002114.1:19497-46853 GCA_026898455.1 Plectranthus barbatus
TGATCCAGTGGACTGGTAGACGGGGCATTTACCAGCTGGAGATAGATCGTAGGAACTTTGTACCGGATTACTCTTATAGTGAATTTCCAGTGAGTCAACTGGAGAGTGGACGTAGATCAGTTGATCGAACCACTATAAAAATCCTTTGCCTTTATCTGCTTTCAGTATTTAAATTTGTATTTGAAACCCAGCACTCAAGTGCTGCTGTATATCTGAAAACTGATAACTGTGCAAACTAGGCTTAAAATATTCTAAGTGTTGAGCTATCAGCTGACCAGCCAGTCAGCCAGTCAGCTGAGTAACCAGCAGGACAGAGTGCAAGTTAGACTTATAAGTTCAATATTTCCGCTGCGTAACGTTATACACTCTGATAAACCGGGACCAACATGTTATTTCTAACAAATTAATTATAGATATAGTGGTCAAATAAATTTATACTCGAACGTCGAACCCACAGAGAAAAGATATGCGAAATAATCCTATATACTAAAACACAGTTTCAGATTAATTGTTTGTGCAATTTAGAAATCAGGTTTGGTTTATTAAACTAGGCAGATAAAATAAAATAAAAACTTATATTAAATAAAACGAAACACAGATCCTAGGTAAGAAATCTTATAATGGATAACATGTAAGAATCAATTAAATCAATAGGTGGAATACTACAATAATGATATATTTCCTTGGTCGAGCAAATATAACCTAGATTACTAATTAGTGATTATCTCCTCTCGGTCTCAAGAACACCAAATTAGTCAATCTCATAAGAAAATCAGTTCAATTCCTAAAGTCTAATACATCTCAGTTGGACAGTATAGAGTATATCATGCATTCCTAATCCCACTATCAATATTCACCTCTCGGTCCCAGTTTTTTTTTTCAGAGAGCTTCTTTTCTTTTGTCCACCAATTCTAAAAATTTCTAATCCGCTCACAATTATTCCACCCTTATTCACTACCATCTCTTATAGACAAGAGGGAGACAAAACTTTTTTTGAAGTGCATAGACAAGGAAAGAAAACTAAAGTCTCAATTGGGGCTAACTAGGGATATAATTTCATAAGGGACAGTGTGGGATAAATTGGCTAACAAAATCGGCCTTAAATCATTTTCTAGACTTGTGCACACTATGTAGTCTCGAAAAATAAACAATGCAAGTTCTAGAGATTACACACATGCAAAATTCACATCAAATGAAATAAAAGCTCAAAACCTCACTTAGTTGCAATTTTGTTCTTCCATCGTAAACATCAAATCAAAACCCAATTCATCATGTAAGTGCAAGTTTCAAAATCAAATCCTTCATGTGGTATTCTACATTCATAGGCTTCTTCAATCACAATCACAATCACAATCAATTCAAACTATTTAAATATCAATCATCAATCGCAAATCGCATTCAGAAGAGACAATGTTCAAAAATCCAACTAAAAAAGTTTGAAATTTTTTATCTAGGCACAAATTTTACTAAAGCACCAGTATTCAAAAATTTAAATATGAAAACAAAATAAAAAGCGAGAAAAAAAGTTTCAAATTCATGTTTCATCCCCCAAACTTATTTCACTCAAAGAGTGGAAAAAGTTTGAGACTCAGACACCAATTTGAAACACGTACATGGTGGTCAACCTCAGACGTTGACTTTTTATCCTTGTTGTTGTAGTAGTCTCAATATAACTCGAGGAAGTAGTTCGAGTGGGTCGAGGAGACTAGTCCGGTAAAGTGGGTTGAGCCGTGTAGGTCGAGGAACTCGTGGTGCAGTTCAAGTTGGATCGATATGGAAAAGATATGGTGTATATCTTGTTTCCTTGTTGGACAAGATTTATCCTAATCAATATTAGATTTGTATAGGAATAAATCTATTTTAGATTTAGATATATCTTACCATATCTAGGTTTTATATTCCTTATGTATTTAGGAATATCTCCCTATATATACCCCTGCTCCCCACCAATTGTAATTGTCACATACTTTGTATTTTCTTCACCATAATAATATCATCACCGAGGAGGCTTGAAGAGTGGACGTAGATCTTACGCTCAAACCACTATAAATTCTTTGTGTTGTTTATTTTTTCTGTTAGTTATTTGTGTCTGCAATCACTTCAATTCACAATAAATTGGTGCGGTGAACGTGGATAGAGAAGGATTGTGATGGGTTCAGCCAAGTTCGAGGTGGAGCGCTTCACGGGATCGAATGATTTCGATTTGTGGAAGTTGAAGATGCAAGCGCTGTTTGTGCAGCAAGGCTTGGACGGTGCCTTGAAGGGAGAGGCTGAGTTACCTTACACAATGACGGAACAATAGAAGAAAGATACACTGGCGAAGGTGCATAGTGCGCTGATTTTGAGTCTCTGAGATATGGTGCTGAGGAAGGTGTCGAAGGAGAAAATGGCAGCGCAAGTATGGACCAAACTAGAATCCTTATATATGAAGAAATCCTTGGTGAATTGGCTCTATCTTAAACAATCGTTGTATTCATTTAAGATGCAAGAGGGAAGATCGATCAACGAGCAGCTCGACGAGTTCAATAAGTTGATCCTCGATCTGGCAAATATGGATGTG
This sequence comes from Plectranthus barbatus, assembly GCA_026898455.1. Lineage (NCBI taxonomy): Eukaryota > Viridiplantae > Streptophyta > Magnoliopsida > Lamiales > Lamiaceae > Plectranthus > Plectranthus barbatus. Next base: position 22,058 of record JAPKLW010002114.1, read on the forward strand.
GCGATAGGAGATGAGGATCAGGCATTGATGTTGTTAGTGCGCTGCCAAAGAGTTATTCGAACTTCAAGGAAGCCTTAATGTATGGAAGAGAGTCATTGACCATGGATGAGGTTCAGTCTGCTCTAAGTTCGAAGGAGTTAAATGAGAAGAACGAGGAGTAAGAGAACTCTCATAGAGAAGGCTTGGTGGCTAGAGCGTCTCGAGGAAGACCGGAGATGAGGAACTCCAATAGGGGAAGTTCGAGGTCAAGGTCGAGGCCAAAGCAAGGATCACAACCAGAGGTCAAGTGCTTTCTCTGTCAAAAGAAGGGACACATCAAAAGAGATTGTCCGGAGAGGCAGACAAAGCAGGAGCAGAAGCAGCAGGCGGATGTAGCTGTTGTTGAGCAGGAATATGACTCTGGAGAGGCATTAGTGATTTCGAATGAGCGCTCGAAGAGGGAATGGATATTGGATTCAGGTTGTACATTCCACATGACACCTAATAAGTCATGGCTCGAAGGGTTGAGGAGCTGGAGAACTCGAGTGTTCTTCTGGGCAACAATAAACTATGCTAGGTGGTTGGAATGGGTTCGGTGAGGATTAAGATGCACGATAATACAAAAAGGGTACTTCAAGGTGTAAGGTACGTTCTGGAGCTTAAGAGAAACTTGATCTTTTTAGGGATGCTCGAAGAACTGGGTTACACGATCAAGATGGAAGCTGGGACATTGAAGGTGTGCAAAGGATCCCTGGTCTTGATGGAAGGAGCTCGAAGGAATGGAATATATACTCTGATGGGGAGCACGGTGGTCGGGGAGGTTTCGATAGTGACGATTGACAAGTCAGTACTGTGGCACAGGCGACTCGGTCACGTTAGTGAGAGGAGGCTGCAGGAGTTATCGAAGCAAGATCTATTGCTCAGAGATAATATCAGAGAGCTGGATTTCTATGAGAATTTCATCTATGGGAAATCTCACCGGGTAAAGATCGGAGTAGGTCGATAGAGAGCTCGAGGAACTCTGGGCTAGAACCACTTAGATCTATGGGGACCTTCAAGGGTCAGTTCGAATGGAGAAGCGAGGTACTTCATGAGCCTCATTGATGATCACTCTAGGAAGGTGTGGGTCTACATCTTGAAGAATAAGAGTGATGCTTTGGAGACCTTCAAGAAGTGGAAAGTGCTGATCGAAAATCAGACTGGAAGGAAGGTGAAGTGGCTGCAAACTGAAAATGGCCTTGAGTATTGCTCGAAGGAGTTCGAGAGGTACTGTTCGAAGCACGGTATGGCGAGGCACAAGAAAGTGGCTGGAACACCTCAGCAGAACGGATTGGCGGAGAGGTACAATCGGACGTTGCTGGAAAGAACGAGGTGCATGCTGTTCGGTGCAAAGTTACCCAAGTCATTCTGGGCAGAAGCATTGACTACTGCAGCTTATTTGATCAACCGGTGCCCCTCGACTGCACTAGATTTCAAGACACCGGAAGAAATATGGTCTGGTCATCCTCCGGATTTTAGCAACCTCAGAGCTTTTGGTTGCGTGGCTTATGCGAACATCAAAGGAGATAAGCTTGGGAGGAGGGCATTGAAATGCATATTCATTGGGTACCCCGAAGGTGTGAAAGGGTAAAAGTTATGGTGTCTCGAGCCGGATGTAAGAAAGTGCATCATTAGCAGGGATGTGACGTTCAAGGAGGAGCTGGTAGGAGAACTGGATAAAGGGGCTAGGGAACAGGAAAATATCCTTGAGAAACAAGGTGGTGCTTCGGAGGAACAGTCTGGCAAGGTCGAAGGAGATAGATCAGTTGTTGAGATTGAGGTGGAGCCGACTAGTGGGTCGAAGAGAGTACATCAGGTGGATGGCGAGATCGAGGTGGTTCGAGGGTCAGGTGTGCTTCAAGATTATAATCTCACAAGAGATAGGGAACGAAGGCAGATAAGACCTCGCACTCGATTCGAATATGCTGATGTTGTAGCATATGCCTTTATTATGGCGGAAGAGGTAGAGCTGGATGATACTGAGCCGAAGAGCTATACCGAGGCCATAACTTGTAAGGAGAGGCTCAAATGGCTTGATGTCATGAAGGAGGAGATGGACTCCTTGAAGAAAATAACACCTAGGAGTTGGTGGATAAGACGGGGGAGAAGCAATCGATAGTTAGCGCGTAAGTGGATCTTCAAGAAGAAACAAGAGGTTTATGGGGTTAGATTCAAGGCTAGACTAGTTGCTCAAGGCTTCACACAACGGGAAGGTGTGGATTATGGAGAGGTGTTTGCGCCGGTGGTGAAACAAAGGTCTATTAGGCTGATATTGTCGTTGGTTGCTCGGTACGACATGGAATTGGAGCAACTGGATGTGAAGACTGATCGATGCTAAATCTGTATACAAATTATAGCAAAGGGCAAATAAATTTATAAACAACCCAAGGGTTGGTCGATCCCACAAGGATAGTGCAACGAGGGAAAATCATGTACTGGATATGGTTTTCAGATCTTTTGTTTGGGCAAATCAAATTTTGGGGTTTTGGTTTTTCAAAAGAAATAATTAAAGAGGGAAATTCAAATAATAAAAAGCACAGATTCCAGGGAAATCTACCAATCTGATCAACTTGCAAGAATTAAATATTCAAACCCATGAAACACAATTTTGGTGGAAAACCTTTTATTGTGGAGTTAATTCCTTGGTCGGGCAATTAAAACCTAAATTACTAATTAGTGATCTATCTCCTATCGGTCTCAAAATACAACAATTAATCAATTTCATAAAGATCTAGATTTTCCTACAATTGAAATCTTCTTGGTCGGACAGATAATCAAAAGTATTAAACTCTTACTTCCTATTATCGATTTTCACCTTTCGGTCCTTCAATCAATAACTAAAACTTATTCCAATTTTCATCTCTCGATCCTTTAATTGAAAATAGATTTGAAATAAAATCAAAGAGTTTAAACCAATAAAAGGGTTTGAATAAATAAATCTAAACAAGCATCACAGATGGAGAAACCCCAGAACCTGTTTAGGGTTCTAGCCTAACATATTGAAGAAAAACATTACAGGGGAAATTAAAGATTGCATTAAAAAGTAAAGGTTTAACAAAAATTAAAGAGGAATTCTAAAGAAAACAGAAATTAAAGATGTAAAAACTGTAAAGGGGAAAGAAGATAAAAACTAAAAGAAAGGGTTTCAAAACTAAAAGGGCTAATAATTCTGAGCTATTGAAGAGTTTATATAGTAGTAGGGTTGAGGCCTTGGATGCATATCTTCAAAAGGTATGATTTATTGCTTCCAAATTGAGGTATATCTTGTTCCCCAAGCAATTCTCGCCCAAAATATGTGAAAATCTCGCAAAATCTCGCCAAAACAGTCTGTCTCGGCCGAGATGGCCCTTGCCATGGCCGAGATGGAGAATTCGGCCTGGCTGAGATGGCTTCATTTTGGTCGAAACAGAGACGTTTCCGCCACTTCCGACCCTTCTGCGCAGTCTCACGGTTTTGGCCATAACGTTCGCATCCAAACTCCGATTGATCCGATTCTAGTTGCGTTGGAAAGATATCTTGAAGATCTTTCAAATGCCATGCTCCATTAGCTCAGATTCCATCGGTGGAAGAAGTAGTGACTGTTCATTTGAACATCTGCTGCTTTCGGTACAGGTTCTCCATTGGATTTGGCCTAAAACCTGCGAAATCTTACCATGGCAAGCATAACACCCTCTAATATACACTCATGCTCAGTTTATTCAAGAAAAAGTACTAAAATGCATAAAAGAAAGGAAAAACAAAGTGATAAGAGAGTTGGAAAACGAGCTTATCAAATACCGCATTTCTGTACGGAGAGCTGGAGGAAAAGATCCTTATGACACAGCCCGAGGGCTTCGAGGAACCCGGTAGTGGGGAAAAGGTGTGTCTTCTCAAGAAGTCATTGTATGGATTGAAGCAGTCTCCAAGGCAGTGGAATAGGCGGTTCGACAAGTTTATGGTTCAGCAGGACTTTGTTCGATGCAAACATGACCCATGTGTGTATTTTCGAGGTGAAAATATGGAGACTCGAATTTATCTATTGTTGTATGTAGATGATATGCTGATAGCGAGTCGAGATAAGCAAGGATAGCCGAACTGAAAGAAGCTCTGAGTTAGGAGTTCGAGATGAAGGATCTCGGTTGTGCTCGAAGGATCCTGGGTATGGAAATAGTTCGAGACAGGGCTCGAAGAAGACTCACATTATCTCAAGAGGGATACTTGATGAAAGTTCTTGAGAGGCATGGAATGAAGGATGTAAAGCCTGTGCTCACTCTGTTAGCAACTCATTTCAAGTTGAGTGCTGCTGGGAAACTCGAGGAGGAGGAACGGGAGCTTACGAGAGGTGTTCCTTATGCGAGCGTTGTCGGTTCATTAATGTATGCTATGGTCTGTACGAGACCGGATCTTGCTTATGCTCTCAGCATGGTTTGTAGGTTCATGGCCGAACCTAGGAAAGAGCATTGGACGGCTCTGAAGTGGGTCCTTAGGTATGTTCGAGGGACAGCTGGAAAGGGTCTAGTCTTCGAGGATGATAGTTCGAGCTTAAGGCTCCCAGTCGAAGGGTTTGTGGACTCGGATTATGCAGGATGTATGGATACGAGGAAGTCGTTGATGGGTTTTGTGTTCACATCGTATGGAACGGCGATTAGTTGGAGAGCAAGTCTACAGAAAGTAGTTACCTTATCTTCGATGGAGGCGGAGTACATTGCCTTGACCGAAATGATTAAGAAAGGTCTGTGGTTTCTCGGGTTCATGAACGAACTGGGGATTTATCAAGGAAAGATGAAGGTTTCCTGTGACAATCAATGTGCTCTGCAGCTGGCAAAGAATGACGTTCATCATGAGAGAACTAAACACATCGATGTAAAGTTCCATTTTATTAGAGATGTGGTGGCAGCCAGAGAGGTCGAGCTGCACAAGGTCAATACTCTTGATAATCCTGTGGATATGATTACAAAGCCAGTTTTAAGTACTAAGTTTGGGTATTGTTTGGAACTGATCAAACTATTGAAGTCGAATTGAAGAGGAGGTGCCAAGCCGAGGTGATATTGAGCCTAAGGTGGAGAATTGTTGGAGTAGTCTCAATATAACTCGAGGAAGTAGTTCGAGTGGGTCGAGGAGACTAGTCCAGTAAAGTGGGTCGAGCCGTGTAGGTCGAGGAACTCGTGGTGCAGTTCTAGTTGGATAGATATGGAAAAGATATAGTGTATATCTTGTTTCCTTATTGGACAAGATTTATCCTAATCAATATTAGATTTGGATAGGCATAAACCTATTTTAGATTTAGATATTACTTACCATAATCTAGGTTTTATATTCCTTATGTATTTAGGAATATCTCCCTATATATACCCCTGCTCCCCACCAATTGTAATTGTCACATACTTTGTATTTTTTTCACCATAATAATATCATCACCGTGGAGGCTTGAAGGTGGACGTAGATCTTACGCTCGAACCACTATAAATTCTTTGTGTCGTTTATTTTTTTTTGTGAGTTATTTGTGTCTGCAATCGCTTCAATTCACAACACTTGTAATGTCTCCATCTTCGTGCAATGCAAGTTGTAGCAATTCAATCATCGGCATTGATTGACATACTTCTATGTCGATTGACGTGGCTTCCATACGTCGAGAATCAAACTAGCTCGATACGTCCTCTTGTCGATAGTTCTGCGTCGACCGTCGTGAACTTGCATCGGTCGATGTGAATCCTAAATCGACCTCTTCAGATAGGGTCGAATATGCTCCGTCCATCTTCCGTATCGATCGATGCACACGTGTGTCGATCAATACAAATACTCATTTTTTACTGCAAAACAAAAACAAAAGCAAAAATCAAAAATAAAATATATAATATAACTCAATCCAAAAATCTCAAATAGAATTAGTAATAGGCACTAAATCTATCTATTCTCCGGCAACGGTGCTAATTTGATCACTATTTCTAATAGATTAATTAAAGATATAGTGGTCAAATAAATTTATACTCGATTGTCGAATCCATAGAGAAAAGATATGTGAAATAGTCCTATGTACTAAAACACAGTTTTAGATTCATTGTTTGAACAATTTAGAAATCAGGTTTGGTTAATTAAACTAGATAGATAAAATAAAATAAAAACTAAAATTAAATAAAACGAAACACATATCATAGGGAATAAATCTTATTAATGATAACATGTAAGAATCAATTAAACCAACGAGTGGAATACTGCAATTATGATATATTTCCTTGGTCGGACAAATATAACCTAGATTACTAATTAGTGACTATCTCCTCTCGGTCACAAGAACACCCAATTAGTCAATCTCATAAGCAAATCAGTTCAATTCCTAAAATCTAATTCATCCCAGCTGGACATTATAGAGTACATCATGCATTCCTAATTCCACTATCAATTTCACCTCTCGGTCCTTCTATCAATAGCTAGACATCTAAATTAATCGTCACCTCTCGGTCCTTGAATCAATTTAGAATTATAAAATAAACGCAGGAATCATGAATCCAATTAATTACTCCTAAACATGCATCCAAAATAATATTCAATCCCTAGAACCTGCTAGGAATTTCGCTAGACATAAATAAAATAAAAGACATAATTAAACTGAAATAAAATTACATTAAAAATAAAAATAGAAATTCAAAATGCAAAAAAATAAATACTAAAACTCTAACTAAAGAAATTGAGGTTGAGAAGGATACATGAACTAATGTTCATATAGGGATTGAAGTCCACTGAATAAACTAGTCTAGAGGGGTATTTATAGTGTTTATTTGGGCTTTACATGACTGAATTTTGATAGGAATATGATTAGATTTGATGTATATCTCAATCCTAAATATCCTAACTTAAATATATCTTCCAAAAATATATCTTGAATGTTTTGTATCTTCAATTCTTGGTAGATCTTCTTGAATTTTCGAGCAACATTAGGATTGATTTGAATGTATCTTGAGAAAATCCCGCCAGATTTGCACAGCTTCACAAAGTCAACCATTTCTAATTATTAAGTGAGATATGGCCGATTTACTCTAGCCTTACTTTAGCCTGCGAAAATTTGTTGCGAATTTCATCTTCAAATTTTCTTTTCTCTATCCAAATCTTCCAGAATCTTGATTAATCTTTAATCCTCAATTATCCTTGATCAAGTCTTCAATCTTTAATCATCCATATTTCTCTTTTTGCAATTAATATTCATAAATCTGCACAAAAATACATCACTACAAGCGCAATACCCTCCTCAAGTGACTTATGCAATAAAAACAACTAAAATAAACTAAAATGCAACTAAAAACAAAGATAAACCAAACCAATAATGAGTGAAAATATGAAATCATCATTAGGTTACCATATCCGAGTAACAGGATGGGGACATTCCATGAGGAGCTCAATAACATTCATTGTGCTAAAGTCATGTAGGCTGATTAAGTTCAAGCACGAGTGATTAGGTTTGAGTAATACTACTCAAGAAATAAGAAATTAATTAATTGTGGCAACTTGTCAGAAGCTCGAATAAATTAAAGAATGTCCAGTAACTGTAAATACGGGGATTCTCAAGTAAATGCAACCCGTTCTCATAACGTGGTAATAAAGAGGTAGGTCAGTATTAATTCAGTGGTGAAAAAGAATTTATATTATTAATTAATTTTGTCTTGGGTTGTGCACATGAGAATTAATTAATTCATAGGCCTACTTTATTATTAGCATTAGGTCACAGGTCTAGCCCAATCAAATATGCTGAATGGAGCCCAGTAGCCCATTAGGGTTTGCAACCCTAGGTCTATAAATAGAAAATTCTCTCTCACAAACCCTAGTTTAGTTAAAAATCACAAAAACCCTAGGAGAGAGAGGCAGTCGACGGCGCCTGTGTGTTTGGTAGATGAAGGATTTCGACTCTAGCCTACACATTCACAGTCCTGTGGAATCCTCACCAGTAGCAGGATTGAACAACATTGGGATACAGATCAGAAGATCTAATCTGGAGAACAAATTTCTTCCCTTTTTCTCTTTACTTTTGATTAATTCTTGAAATTAAATATGGTTCTAATTTCTGTTTCTGCAATTTTAATCAAATCGTGTGGTTGAATCGAGGGATTGGAATTCAAACGCAAAAGATTGTATCAGACCCTACGGAGTTAAGGTAATCTTGAAATCCACCGCATAAAATTCATAGGATCCTGCTAGGGTTTAATCAGTTGGTAATTGTTCTCAACATCCATGAACTGTCCGAGTTTATTTGGATTTGGCGGTTTGGTTCGCCATGAAATCCCTACATGCTCTGCTTCTTGTGTTAACCTCTTCTCTTCCCCCTTATTGATCGCAACCAAAAGGTCGGTGGAGAAGGTTTCAAAGTCGTCCTCCAAAGTCTAGCGGAGTTCTACCTTTGCCTCACCCACTTGGTTCTCATTTCAGCTTTCATGATAGGCACAACCTGTTCTTCAACTTTCTTCTCTACCACAACATGAATGTATATTTGGAGTTCTTTGTGAAAGGGGCTAGAGCTCAGAGGCTCAACTGTCATAGCTGGGGATTCCAGAGATATCACCATTTGACCAGAGGAGGTAGGAATGTCAGTGGTGGTTGTTAGCGCTTGAGATGGATTTGCAGTTGGATCAACATCCTCTGCTGTAGTGGGTTCATTCTCTTGAAATTATTCTTCTTAAGCAACAACTGGAGATGGAGGTTTAAAGCTATCTATCCAAGAAGGGATATTAGCGAAGGTGATCAGTATTCTCTCAATGAACTCCATCATCTTCCTCTGATCCTCTGCCCACTTCTTTGCAGCTGCAGCCATCTACCTTCTTGTTGTAGGGGATTTGAATGTCACTCTGGATGAGGATGTTTTAGCAACGGCATACTCAGAAGCAGGCAAGGAGAGATTACATATTAGAGCTCTGTGTTCTTTGATCTTCCTTAGCTTAGCCACAACTTGCTTCTCAGAGCATTGCCTTTTGGACGTCTGGTTCATCCAGTCATCTACCCAATCCTCTTCACTTATCCAGTAGTTTTGACCCATTCGAGCCATCATTATTGCTCGGTCTTTATAGTGGAGCTCATGGGTGGCATAATCATAAAATATCCATCTCTGAAACTCAATCCTCAGCCAATTAGGATCAGGAGACTCACTTGAGAATTCAGCAGCGTAGGTGGTCTTAAATTCTTCTGCGATCTGAGCTTCAATGAAGACACAAATTTCCTTGGCCCATGGAATGAGATCCTCATTCTTCTCATCTTTAGCAGTGACAGGAGGGCACCACTTTGCAATTCGCTTTGCCTTGAACCTCCTATCTAGTAGCCCTTTCATCGCAACTCTCAATGTCCAGTCAAAAAATAGATTCGTCTCCAGCGAGCATCATGACCCCTTCGGCGACTTCAGCACTCCTAGTCATCTCCATGTCCTCATCACTTGGAATGTCACTAAATGAAATACTGGAGACATTAGGAGAGGTAGGAACTGGAATACGTCTCTGCCACAAATATTCAATGGTCTTTTCGAGCACGAAGATAGTATCTGGGCCTGAATTCCATTCTAGGATTTTAGATGGATACAATCCCAAGGCACGGAGATACTGCTCGTTCTTTGCTTTCACGCTCGCAGTGAGGTTGGCCTTAAATTTGGCCCTGGTTTTAGCATCGAGCGAGGTAGCAACTTCTTTCTCCATAGCTTCCCTCTCAACACCTTCCATTTCAGCAATTTCCTTTTCAGCTGTCGGTTCAGATTGCTGCTCAGCTGTCTGTGTGACTACCTCAGCAGTTGCTTCAACCTCATTTGTTCTGTCTTCAAGACCAGTATTCTCTTGCGCTGCTGCATTGTCTCCTTCTTTCTAAAAAATTATTTGGTCTTTGTTTTGCACCAAATCCTTTTCAGTAATAATAGTAACTACTTGGTTTCCTCTTTGCGCAGCAAGCTGTTCTTCCACAATCACATTTTCCACTACAAAACTGCTTCCTCCTTGTGCAGCAGTCTGTTCCACACCTTTCTCAACAGCACTGCTAGCTCCTTGCTCAGCAGTTTGTTTGTCAATACTTTCAAACACCAATACCAGCACCATCATTTCCCCTGTACACAGTGATGGGTTGTTCAATCTGAACAACAAGATTTCCTTCCTCTTGCGTGGGAGTGTGCTTGATCATAGGACCGCTTGAACCTTTTATTGGCACATCCTGAAGGTCATCAAAAGCGCCTTTATACATCTTGTCAAAATCAGCATCCGACAGGGCGTTTGGATTTTCAACAACTTCCTCTGCATAATTGACCTTCTTCTTAACTTTGGCGATCCTTGCTTTCTCAACATCCTTCCGAGTAATACGTTCGGTTGGTCAGTGGTTAGCATCCTCGTATTATGCTCCTCATAGGCATCTTTGACTTGCTCATAGCGAGCATCCCTTTTCTCGAGCGTCATCTTCAGCATCACTTTATCAAACTCCTTTTATTCTTTCGCCTTTTTTGGTGTTTTCTTCTGTTGTCTCTTCTTCCACGCATCGTGCTCATCTGCAGTGAACACCTGCTTTCTCTTGGTGTCCATGGTGACTTGCTCAACAGGAAGTTCTTCTGCACTCTTGGCAACATCAGGAATAGGTAGAGTAGTGTCGACTATGGGAACTGGAAGGTGGATCATTGATCCTTAGAACGGATCAGTTCTTCCCTTCTTCTTTGCTTGTCCCTCAGCATCTGCCGACTTCCTCTTCCTTTGCTAGGGAGTCTTCTGCATTTGCTTCTTCTTCACCACAAGCTTTATTGAGGGATCTAGCTGAGTGATTTCATGCAGGCTCTCAAACTCCTTGAATAGATCATCCTGTTTTGTTTGCTTATTTTCTGCCTCAATTTCCTCAGCATTCAAGGGAATCGCATTCTGCAGAACCATGTCACCTTAATAAGGCTCTTCTTCATTAGAGATTGGTTCATTAGGGTCGACATTACTTTTCCCTCTTGAAATAATAGTCCTCCTCAAGTCTTTTGCAGGTTGTTGCTTCCTGGTTGGCGGTAAGTAATCAGTGGGTACCAAATTCTCTCCACGACAACGCTTCTCCTTGTGTATGATCCCTTTAAGAAAATGACTTATCTTGATTCCAAAACCCACGTCCTGAGGGAGCGTATGCTCCATCTTTATGTTCTTGTTCTTGTACACATGCGCCAACCATTTTGAGTAGATGAATTTTGCCCAATTCCCTTAAATTTGGTCTTCAATGGCCATCATAACCGCAAATTTCTTTGCACTCAACTCTGAAAGTGAGCCAATTTCTCCCACTAACATTTGTATGACCATTTGGGCTAAACCTTTCATTGGTTCTTCCAGCAATTTAAATGGTGCAACCACCTTCCACTCCTCGGTAAAGATTGCTTTCTTCCATGTGAGTCATCTCCTCTTCATCTCTTCACCATCAGTCACATTATAGGTGGCACTATCCTTCCCATCCAATCTTAAGCCATACCTTTTGGACAGCACTTCTGGGCTTACCACTATCTTGGTGCCTAAGACGTTTGTGGTGAAAAACTTCTCACTTTTATCTATTACGCCTCTGTCAAAGAATTCTGCAACCAAATGAGACCGGAACATGATAGGTTCTGCTGTCATGTACTTCAAAAGGCCTTCATGATCGAGTCGCTCGATAAGCCAAGTGTCGTAGTGTTTTCTGAACAGAGGCTCGTCAAGATTTTGTCCTTCTACACTTGAGCCGCCCTCCACTATTCAACGGTAAGTTCTCCAGGTGGTCTACCGAGAGCAATGGACACCATGCGCCCATGGGTGACTGATTCATTAATCTGCTCCTTCTTGAAATGCCTGTGAAAATAGGCTGAAATTGTTTTGGTTTGCCAGGAATGCTTGGCCTTCCGGACGATTCGGCAGGGGGATTTCAACAGTTGGATGATTCTGACATTTTAGAATTTTCCTGAACTTAGAAAAGATAGAGAGTCGAAGAAAAATTTGAAAGCAAAAATATAAAGAGTAATAGGGATGAAAATCCCAAACCAACTTCCTTTATATGATTTGAAGCAATAAGATTTGAATGTACAGTTGGATCTTTTCTTTATTCTGGACAGATCGACAGTTGAGAATTTTAGTAACAGTTTGCCTTATGTCCCACGATGATGGAAAGATGCGCGTGGCTGATGTGGCAGTCACTTATTTGTTGCTGCCCTGCGCAGCAGTCACTCCTCCAATTAATGTTGACTTCAGCAGCTACTCATGTCAATCGAATAGTCTCACCTATCGAGAGATTTGAAAACATTATTCTGATTCTATCTGTTGGGCCGAATACAACAAACATAAGATACATTGTTGAGAGCTTGGACTCAGCAATCAAAGGGTATCTGTTGAGAGCTTGGATTCAGCAAACATTAAGTATCTACTGAGAGCTTGGACTCAACAGTCAACCTAGATTCTGCTAAGATTTTATTACTTAGCAGCCATCGGGAATTTACTGAGAGCTTGGACTCAGTAGTCATCGAAGTTCTACTGAGAGCTTGGACTCAGTAGTAAGCAGAGATTTTGCTTAAAAAAGCAAATAACAAGTTCTCTCCTTCCGTTTTAGGCTTTCGGGAACACCTTTTTCTTAACATTTCTATTTGTTGATTCTCCCTTTATCTTCAATTTTTAATCAAGGGAAAAGCATAAGGGGGTTATATAAGAACCTATTTACACAAGGAGTGTAATGATCTAACAATTTGTTTAGGCAATTATTATTTTGAGACAACTGAGTATCGTCATCGTAATGAGCAGGTTATCTTATTGATATCATTGGTTTACAGGAGTTACTCTTCGCTAAGTATTAAACTACAAGTTACAACAATCAAATTCTTCCTCAGATTGCTCCAAATAATGCCTTTGCTAGATCTGCTCCTTCTTCTTGGTCTTTTCCCCGAGCTCGTTACTGCATGTCTCCCCACATGCACAACAATATCTTCTAGGCTGCGAGATGTCTGTTTTCCAGTTAATCTTCTAGCTCCTCGAGCTATGTAAACATCTCTTTGGCAACAACCTTCTTACTTCTTGCGGACAATCCAACATACAGTTGGAAAGGAAGTCCGAGTCTAGCAGATCTCACCATCTGCTCTGACCGGTGCTCTTGTTCGCATTCTTTCACCAGCTTCAGGTGCTATACAGATGTTCATACTTTATGTAGGATGGGTAACATCTGCACCATCTGCAAGCTCACACATCTAAATGCGTGCCTCTTTAGAGTTGGATGCCATACAAATGCACATGAGTTACATCTGCACCAGCTGCAAGCCTTTCCTCCATATCTTCTTCTTCTTCTTCTCTATGACTGACTTTTGAAACCCTAGAAGAAGAGGTGGGGAAGAAGTTGTATGTGGTTCTTTTGGATGCATAGATCCACCGGCGCCCAAAGGAGTTCCCAGACCATGTGACTAAGGAATATCCATTCTCAGACCCACCTAACAAGCTTATATATCTCCAATGCTGAAGCTGTCATGGCCTGACAAAATGGACCTCCTATCTCCTTTCGGTTCTAATATAAGAAAACCCATTATTAGAGGTGAACCGATAATTGAGAGAATCTTCTTAGAGATGGTTTCTATGAAGATTAGGATCCTTCCTCAAATTGGAGACTTCCAAGCCACGTTGCTCAAACCCATCTAGTCGGTATTTTGGTGAGATGGTAAAGGATGACATCTTATTTTCTTGAGAAACAGGATTTAATCCTTAATCATATGGGATTGAATGCATGAAATGGGTATAATTTCAGAAGGTTATATATGATTTCCCAAACAAAAGACCTCCCTTAAATAGTCAAACCCATCCTTAAGATTGTTTGATTAATCAAATCATCTGCCTTGGGAACCGTTGGTTTTAGAAATACTTTCCACGTAGCCTTTTGTGATACCATATCCAGATCTGAAACATCTCGAGCCTTGAGCAAAATCTTCGGAAATGAAAACAAATTTTGACCGTCCCATCATAAATTTTCTCCATTAATGTGGTTTATATTGTTTCACCGGTTGACAAAATCCCGCTTTTAATTCTTCTTTGTTGGATATCTTTCAAGGTTGATCCAACGATCTTGCCCATTTTCTGAGAGCTGGGACTCAGCAATCACTATGATCTCTGCTGAAAGATGAGGTTTCAGCAACTGATATCAAATCTACTGAGAGTATGGACTCAGCAAATCGACTAGAAATTTTTTCAGCATTTGGCTGGAGAGTGTGAGCTTGGACACACCCTAATCCGCATCATCTTCAGAAATTCAAAAAATCCAAGAACAAAACAAGAGTTGAGACTCATTCTTCCACAACCTCTTCTAACTCCAATAATTTGAGCTTATGACAGTGCTCTTTGAATCTGCTTTCTGCTAGAAGTTTGGTGAATATGTCTGCTAGCTGGTCTTTTGTCCGAATGTAATCCACAAAAATGTCCTTCTTTTCCACGTGATCTCGGATGAAGTGATGTCTGATATTAATGTGCTTCGTCCTTGAATGATGTACTGGATTCTTTGTGATGCACATTATGCTGTTGTTGTCGTAGTAGATCGGGACGCATCCGGTGCTGACTTCATAGTCTTGAAGTTGTTGCTTGATCCACAATACCTGTGTACAGCAGCTCGCAATAGCCATGTATTCAGCTTCAGTTGTGGATGTTGCTACCGAGTGTTGTTTTTTGCTGAACCAGCTGATCAACTTGTGTCCAAGGAATTGACAAGTCCCACTCGTACTCTTCCGATCAATTTTGCATCCTCCGAAGTCGGTGTCTGAATATCCAACTAGTGTAAGATCGTCTGCTCTGGGATACCAAACTCCTGATGACTCTGTCCTTTTCAAATATTTGACAATCCTTCGCGCGTACTCCATATGTGATTTCTTTGGATTTTCTTGATATCTATCACACACGCCTACAACATGTGAAATATCTGGTCTGCTGGCCATTAGATATAATAATGATCAAATAATACCTCGATATGTTGTTGGGTCCATAGATTCTCCTTCTTCATCAACCGAGATTTGGCATGCTGAGCTCATGGGAATCTTTAGAGTCTTTGTCTTTTCTGGACAGTATTTGCTAATGAGATCCTTTGCATATTTCTTCTTATGAATGAAGATCCCATCGCTAGATTGCTGAACTTGTAGGCCTAAGAAGTATGATATCTTCCCCATCATGCTCATCTGAAAATTAGTCTGTATAAGCTGAGCAAATTTTTCATACAGGGTTAGATTCTAAGAGCCAAATATAATATCATCCACGTATATTTGAACAAGTAAGATGTCTTCAACATCCTTGACCAAGAAGAGTGTCCGGTAGATCTTCCCCTTCTAGAATCCATTCTTTAGTAGAAATTGTGACAACGTCTCATACCATGCTCTGGGGGCTTGCTTAAGGCCGTATAGAACCTTTCTTAACCCGTACACATTGTTACCTCGTTCAAAGCTAGGAGGGTGTTCCACGTAGACCTCCTACTTTAATTCACCATTCAGGAACACACTCTTGACGTCCATCTGAAACACAGTAAAACCACGGTGAGCAGCATATGCAAGGAACAACATGATTGCTTCCAATCGAGCTACTGGAGCAAATTTTTTGTCGAAGTCGATTCCTTCACTCTACGCATATCCTTTAGCTACAAGCCTTACTTTGTTGTGCACGACGAGTCCATTCGTATCACGCTTGTTTTTAACACCCATTTGGTGCCTATCACCGATTGATGTGTTGGTCAGTCCACGAGATCCCATAATGATTTCGCGTGAATTCTGATAGTTCTTCTTGCATTGTGTTAATCCAATCAACGAATTTAAGTGCATCGGCAACTTTGGTTGGCTCCTCTTGGGATATGTAGCACGCTAGCATAGCACTATGTCTGGTTCGTATTGGATCCAAGATCTCCTAATATTGCTTCTAAAGGATGATCTCTCAGTAGCCATTTTGGTCTTAGCAGCTCAATAACAGGGATTGTTTGACTGCCGGGTGCTCCAATTTGGCTTCCTGAAATAGTAACTTCAACAAGTTATAGGTTATTCAGATTTTCAACAATACTTGTTGGATTTTCAACAATACTTGTTGGATTGCTACCCGCTGGATGGTTGGACAATAAGATGTTGTCGTCAATCTGGGTAAGTTTCCATTAGATAATATTAGCAATGAATGTACAAGGAAATTAAATACCAGCAAAAATCACAAAGAACCAAACATAGAGAAAATTACTTCTTGGTAGAAGAGGAATCCGAATCATCATTCTTTGAGCTTGGAGACCCGATGGTTTTGGTGAGATTGATAATTCATGTAGAAGTAAACTTTATGAATTTGTCCACCGGGGCATCTCTATTTTCCCTCTCGATCCGTTCCCTCTCTTCCTTTCTTCTCCTCTGTTCTCTATCTTCTTCTTCCTATTGCGTCCTCAAATCCTCCTCCTGCTTCTTGTGAGCTTCCAGGGGTATACGTCTTTATTCTACTTCTTTACGCCTTTCATCTTCTTCAACAATCCTTCTTTCTTCTCCCTCTTTGATCGCAACAAAAAGATCAATAGAGAAATATGCGAAGTCTTCCTTTAGTCATGAACGCAATTCTTCCTTAGCATTTTCCATCCTAGCGTCCAATGCTTCATCAATATAGGCTTAAACATCCCTCTGAAAAGTACTTGAGCTCAAAGGCTCAACATTTAGGACTGAGGGTGGTTCAGTGGTAACAACTTGGCTAGAGGGAGTAGGTGGATTCTCAGTTACCATCTCCATATCCTTGGTCATCTCAGCAGGTATTTCAGTTTCAGTTTCCATGGCCTGGGGCTTCTTAGTAGGTTTCTTAGCAGGTGTTTCATTCTCAATCGCCATATCATCGATATCCTCAATATTTGGTGTTTGATATTTCGACTCTGGCACATAGACAATCATACGTGTAGGAAGACATGCTACGGTATTCAGAATGTGAGCACATAATTCATCCAGCTTTCTTTCTTCTTCTTCTTTCTTTCAGTCTTCATCTTCATTTACCAACTGGGCAAGCAACTCAGCAGTAGCAGTGGCCTGCTTCCTTGTTGTAGGAGACCTTAGCAAAATACCGGTGAAACTCCTAGGGCACTTAAATACTTCTCATTCCTCAACCTCACCTTTTCTTTTAATCATGCTGCCAGTTTTTCCGGGGTGGTCGCCCGTGGTTGTGATTCAGCAACAATCCCTAAGGATTTCCCTGTGCTTGCTAGAGAAGCCTGTAAGTCTTCATACATCACAGTTCCAATAATGTTAAAGTAAATATATTTAAGAAAATATTGATCATACTCCTCATTAGATTTGAAATGAGATGCTTCAGCATTCTTGGCAGTGTCAGACTTCTCAGCATCCATGTTCTCAACGCCAACAACCCCATGCACTGCTGTCTGAGCTGCATCGTCTTTAGAAATTTTAGCAACATTGTCTCCTCCTTGCACGACAACTTGCTCAACAACCTTGGCAACACTGTCTTCTCTTGGCACGACAATTTACTCAGCAACTACAAGAGTAGTCTCAGCAGCACGGTCTCCTCCTTGCACGACCGTTTACTAGTCAACAGCTTCAGATTCCTTAGTAGTAATATCTCCTTGTAGCCCGATAGTCTGCTCATCAACAATATCAGTAATCTTATCAGCACTGTCTACACCTTATGCGACAGGCTGTTTAGTAGTAGCTTTAGCAACACCACTTCCAGCTTGCACAGTGGTGTGTTCAACAATCGAAGTGGCACAACTCTCTTCTCCTTGCGTGGGAGCCGACCGTCCAATGACTACAAGGGCACTTCCTCCGATTGGCACGATAGGGAGCTCATTGAAGAAGCTTGTAGACATCATCTTATTGAAATCTTTGTCCGAGACATCATCAGGGTTTGCTTTTTGATCATATTCGGGCTCAGCAAACTGTTTGCCCTTGCCTTTGTCTGTTGTGGTGGGAGCTACTTACTCAGCAGGCTTCTCCTGCTCCACTACCTGCTCAACAGCTGTCTCCTTCTCCTCGGCCAGCTCAGGTGCTTTCTTCTTCTCTACCACCTGCTCAACATCCTTTCCTTTCTCCTGTCTCTTCTTCTCAGCAAACTCCTCAGCAGCGGCCATTACTTGCTCAAAGTTTGCATCCCTCTGCTAGAAGGTTATCTCCTGCATTACCTTTTAAAACTACTTCTGCTTTTGCTTTTTAGTCATTTCCTTGGCAAGTCAGGCTTTCTTCCTTGATTCCTGTTCTCCTAAAGACAACAGCTTCCTCTTGGGGTTCTTTGGATTTGTATCAGCACAACGCATTTGAACACGAATGGTTTGCCGTTGGAAAGCATCACCCCTGCCCTTTTGGGTAGTGGTTTCTTCTTCAACAACCTCAACCATCTGCTTCTTCCTCTGTTGGGGCTTGCTGGGAGTCCTTTTCTTCATTGGTGGTCTGTCGATCGGGTCCAAATGGGTAAGTTCTGGGAGTTGCTCCATTTCTTGGAAATTTTTTTCAGTTTCTTCTTTCTGTCGTGCCTCATGCACCTCTTCTTGTGTTAGCGGAATGGCAATTTGAGGAACCATCTCCCCTTGATCATATTCATCTTCATTAGAAACTGATTCATTTGGATACACATTTTGCTCTCTAGTTGGTATCTTGGTCGTTTGATATCCACGGGTGGTTGGCAGTGTTTTGTGAATGGCATGTAGTCCGTGGGAAGCAGGGGTTCTCCTCGATCCAGCTTTTCCTTGGGTATAAACCCCTCAATAAAGTGGTTTATCTTCAACCCAAAACTCACATCAGTGGTGAATGTGTGCTCTGTCTTGATGGAAGATTTTTTCAGAGCATGCTCCAACCACTTGGTGTATATGAACTTCGCCCAATTTCTACGAATGCTATCATCCAACGCCATCATCACAACCGACTTTTTTTGCGATGAGTTCAGAGTGTGAACCAGCTTCGCACATCAACATAAAGATCACCATGATGGCCAAGTCCTTGTGCGAATCAGTGGGTGTCTTGATTGGTGTGGCAACTTTCCATGTCTTCTCCACATAGTTCTTCTTTCTCCATTGCAACCATCTATTCTTCATCTCATCTTTATCCTCAATCTTATATGTGGCGACGTCGTCTCCTTCATTCCTCAACCCATATTTGTCAGCGAGCACCTTCAGACTGACTGTGATCTTCGTTCCAAAAATACGTGTCGTAAAAGACTCTTGTCTTTAGGAATGACTGCTCTTGCGTAGAATTCTGCCACCATATTGCGGCCTGAACCTGAACGGTTCTGCAGCCAAATATTTCAGCAAACTTTCACTTCTGAGTCAATTCAAAATCCATGGTGAAAAGTGATTCGCACACAACGGCTCATAAAGGATCTTGTCTTTTTGTACCTGCGCAACCCTCTTCTGCGCGTTGGTGAGTTCCCCTTCGTTCTTTTTCCTGGCTATGGACACCAGACGTCCGTATCAGATAGAATAATCAATATATTCCTTTTTGAAGATGCCAATGAATGTTGTCATGTGTTCTTCTTGTGTACTGGGGAGAGCAGTAGTTCGGTCGAATCTTTCTGCTGGAGGATTCGTACGACTTGATGATTCCGTCATTTAAGTGATTTTTTATGCCGCCCTTCAAAGTATTAATCCCGCATTAAATGTTGCTTGTAGCAACCGTTTCCTTTGATTGGATACTCCCACCTTTTGAGAGATTTGGAATCATTTGCTGGATTGTGTTTGCTGAAGGAGATTTGCTAGCAATCATAAGTGCTTTGCTGAGAGCTGGGATTCAGCAAACACAAGTACTCTGCTGAGAGCTAGGACTCAACAAACATTAGGGACTTTGCTGAGACCTTTAGCTCAGCAATCATCGGGACATTGTTGAGAGCTTGGACTCAGCAAACATTTTCGTAAAACAAAACTCAGTAATCATTGCACTTAGCAATATGTCTCCTTAGTAATCCATAGTAGCAACAGTACCTCAACTATCATATCACAACAGAAATCCAAGTAATTGTTAAGTAGAAAATTTTATTCAAGAAAGCGTGAGTTGGGACACACTTTAATTCTCATCAACTCCAGAAATCCAAGAAGACCCGAAATAGAATGACCGCTAGGACTCATTCCTCCATTACATCATCCAACTCCAGCAATCCAAGTTTAAGACATAACTCTTTGAATCTGCTCTCAGCTAGAGGTTTAGTGAAGATATCAGCAAGTTGATCATTGGTTCGAATATATTCCACCAAAATATCCTTCTTCTCCACGTGATCTCAGATGAAATGATGTTTGATATTGATGTGCTTGATCCTTGAGTGATGTACTGGATTCTTTGTGATGCACATCGCACTTTGTCGCAATAAATCGGAAAACAACCAGTGTTGATTTCATAATCTTGAAGTTGTTGTTTGATCCACAATACATGTATACAGCAACTCACAGTAGCTACAAATTCAGCTTCCACTGTGGATGTTGCTACTAAATGTTTCTTTTTGCTGAACAAGCTAATCAATTTGAGTCCAAGGAATTAGCATGTGCCACTTGTTCTTTTGCGATCAATTCTGCATCCTCTGAAGTCTGAGTCGGAATATCCGACGAGTGTTAGATCATGAGCCTTAGGATACTAAATTCCAAGTGACTCTGTTCCTTTCAAGTATTTAACAGTTCTCCTTGATGACTCCATGTGTGACTTTTTTGGGTTTGCTTGATACCTAACACACACGCCCACAACATACGAAATATCAGGCCTGCTGGCTGTTAGATATAATAATGAACCAATTATACCTCTGTAAGCTGTTGGATTTACTAATTCTCCTTCTTCATCCAAAGAGATTTGACAAACAGGGCTCATGGGTATCCGTAGAGTCTTAGTTTTCTCCGGACAATATTTGTTGATGAGATCTTTTGTGTATTTCTTTAGATGTATAAAGATCCCTTTGCTGGATTGCTAAACTTGTAAGCCTAGGTACTAGGACATATTTCCCATCACGCTCATCTGAAAATGATTTTGCATAATTTGTGCAAATTTTCACAAATAGTTAGATTCTTAGAACCAAATATGATATCTTCCACGTATATTTGCACTAGCAGTATGTCTTCAACATCCTTTATCAGGAAGAGAGTACGGTCGATCTTCCCTTTTCGAAACCCGTTGCTCAGCAGGAATTCAGAAAGCGTCTCGTACCAAGTTCTAAGAACTTGTTTTAATCCATATAACACTTTTCTCAATCTGTACACCTTGTCGCCTTGCTCAAACTTACGAGGTTGCTCCACGTAGACTTTCTCCTTGAGTTCTCCATTTAGGAATGCGCTCTTGACATCCATATGAAAAATAGTGAAATTGTGATATGCAGAATTGATATGTGTGTAAAATGACCGATTTATTAATATGTGTGAGTACTTGTTTGCATTCTTTTTACCCACATATCATATGGTTTTTGTTTGTTTTTGTCTTGTTTTCGTGTTTTGTTGTGCTGGTGTTGTGTAGGGAAGGAAATAAGCATGTTTCATCAAGTTTTTCCCATTTTCTGTGAAATTTCGACCCGAATCGTGCACAAGCTTTGAAAATATCAACCCGAATGGAGCAGAGGAGCTGGAAAGTGCGGAACAGAGCAAAATTTCGGCCCAAATGATTTCATTTTGGTCGCAATTGATGGATTTCGGTCGAAATGCAACCATCTGGGTTGAAATCAGGACTGCACCCATTTTGGCCAATTTCGGTCGAAATCTGGCCAGCTCGATCAAAATCAAACAGGAATTTATGGAAATTTCTTTATTTTTGGCAAGACGGATCGGTCCCGGGCAAAATTGAGGTCTCGGAAAATATTATAAATAGGGGAAAAACGAAATTGAAGGGGACATTTAGAACTTTTGGAACTTTTTACATATTTGTGGTTGTTTTTCACACTCCAAATCACTTCCTACTCTCATCCAACCATCAATTGACGAGGATCTTCATCCAAATCTATCCAATTGATGAAGAACATGAAGAATCAAGTCTAGATCAAGGCTAAGGATCCAAATTGGGGGAAGTTTTAATTCCAAATCTATTTGTAATGGCTAAGTTTTGTCTTTCAATTCAATTGTACCAATTCCAAGGTATGAGTAGCTAAACACCTAGGAATGTTGGATTGAACAATGCAATGGATAATTTTTGATCAATTGATTACTTGCTTACCTCTTCCTTGTTGATTAAGGCATGCTAAATCTTATTCCTATTCAAGTAATGTGGATAAGAGTCAATTTCTTGATACTTGGCATTGAGATTGCAACCAATACGCGGATTGATATGTCGTGATTAGCATGTTCTTATGTATGTCTCGATCCAATTCCTTTGCGGAGGAAACATATAGGTTAAGTGTCTTTGGGAGTGTGTTAGGATTAGATAACGTAACAATTTGATAATCTTAGTTCATCTACGATTAATTCGGCGGTGCTAAGGGGATTAGTCATTATAGTGTTGATTGCCCATCTCTAGCAAGATTAATTACTGTTTGCATGATTCAATTGGTTTTAATTGTTCACTACAAAGTTCTCTTCAATGTCTTATCTCTCCCTAATTTGAGATCATCTAATTAGTGCCTTCTTTTGTTATTGTTTGATTGATTGAGGTTGTGTTTGTAAGTTTAATGATGATGATGTTTGTTAGTTTTAGATTCATATTTGCTCTAGTTAGATAGATAGATAGAAATTAGATTGTAGTTTCAATACTCAAACTGAATGATAGAATTTGCTTAGATACAATAGCAACACAGCACAAACTAGTATTCTAGCAGGCGAACAAAGAAGGTTCTAGATTTGACATATTTTTATTCTTGTATACGCTGGGATTTTAAGTGATAGAATTTCTAGTGCGATGAAGAATATGCAAGGAATAACATGATTGCTTCCAGTCTAGCCACTGGAGCAAATGTCTCATCGAAATCGATTCCTTCGCATTGAGCGTATCCTTTTGCTACGAGCCTTGCTTTATTTCTAACAACGACTCCATTCTCATCTTGCTTTTTTTTTAACACCCACTTTGTGCCGATTACGGATTGGTGAGTTGGGCGATCCACTAAGTTCCAATCATGATTGCGAGTGAACTCTGACAGCTCTTCTTGCATTGCATTTATCCAATCGGTGGATTGTAGAGCTTCAGCAACCTTGGTTGGCTCTGTTTGTGAGATGTAACAGGATAGCATAGAACTTTATCTCGTATGTACTGGATTTCTAAGAACATCTAATATTGCGTCTACTGGTTGATCTCTCAGTAACCACTTTTGCCTTGACAACTCAATGGCTAGGATGGATTGACTGCTCGACCCTGTGGCTGAAGTTCCTGCAATAGGGACGTCAAAAAGTAGTAAAATTTCAAAATTCTCTTGACCTCTTGCTGAGTTGTCATCTGCTGGATTAGTGTCTGCTAGAATTTCATGTGCTGGATTGGTGTCCGCTGGAATAGTAACAATTGTTCCCTCAGCACACTGCTATGGTTCATTCTCAGCAATGTTATCTTCAATAATCTTTTCGACGTTTCTCAGAGGATTTTCAGTAAGCTCTTCATCTGTATGAATGAAACCTCCTTCCAGAGTTCCCCCTTGGTTATACTTTGTTTTAGAGGTTTACTCTGAGTGGCCTCAACAATGCAATTTGCATCACCGAACCTCCTGGTTGTTTGTTGACCAAACGAGGGTCCCTACAAAGATGAGTTTTCTTTCATAGACCTAGTTGGAGCAATTGGTTTAGCATTGGAGAGATTTGAGCCTGATTGTCCATTTACATCACTGGTCTCCAAAATAACTTCTCCTTGCTCTTTCACGGTCCTACGCACTAGGGTAGCTTCACCAAAAATAACATTAAATGTTATTTCCCCATTATGGGTTGTGTTTTTAAGCATTCTATAACCCTTTTGAGAAGGATGTCCATAGCCTAGGAACACTCCTTCATCAACCTTGGGAGAGAAAGTGCTCAACTTTGACTTCCCATTTTATGGATTTTACACGGTGAACCGAAAGCTCAAAAATGAGCTAGGGAAGGCTTACGACCTTAGTAGATTTTGTAGGGGGTTTTGTGAAACCGAGCATCCAATCCACTTCAATTTTGCGTGTAGGATGCTGTCATCACATCTTCTCTCCAGTATCTTTGGCCAAGATTTGTATCAGCAAGTGTGGTCCTTGATATGTGCGTAAAATGACCTATTTTTCGATGTGTGAACTTGCATGTTTGTGTCCATTTTACTCCCATATCATATGTTTTTGTTCTTCTTTGGTTGTGTTTTCGTGTTTTTGTGTTTGGAATGGTGTAGGTTGTGTTTTGAGCATAAAACAACACTTTTGGATGAGTTTTGGATGAAAATTGCCCGAGTTAGGAGTCAAAGGGAAGCAGGATTGCCCGAGCAGAGCAGGAAGGGTGCTGGGGCATGTCTGAGACTTTGCTCGGCCGAGCCAAACTTGGCTCGGTCGAGCCATGCCATTCAGAGAGATGGCTCGGGCGAGCCAAAGCGTGATTTTGGCAGTTTTGGCGGTTTTCAGTTCTGGGCTCGCCCGGGCGAGCCAACCTTGGCTCGGGCGATCCGAGGCCCTGTTTACTCATTATAGAAAGGGGAAAAATGGTTATTTTCACTACTTTGAATAATTTTAGATAACTTCTAGCTAAATTCTCTCTACGATTCCCATTTCCATCCCTTCCAAAATTCCACCAAGGGTATCAAGGAGCTTAATTCATAAATCCTTGGAGGAGAATCGAAGATCCAAGGTGGTAGATCAAGGCATACAAATCCAATTGGGGAAGATTCCAATCTCTACTTTTCAAATTTTAATGGATGTATTTGATTTCAACTTTGTATTGCTACAATTGATAGGTATGATGTTCTAATTCAATTTGGATGTTGATTTGAGTAAGGATGCATGAAGATTTGGTTTGATTATTGTTT
>JAPKLW010002114.1:47253-81431 GCA_026898455.1 Plectranthus barbatus
TGTTGATTTGAGTAAGGATGCATGAAGATTTGGTTTGATTATTGTTTTTTTACTTTCCTTTGAGAGCTTGAATTGCACTAGAACTTGTTCCTTACCTCTTAGGTCTAGGTAATAGCCAATTTAGGAGGTAGTTGATGTGAACGCTGCAGCCAACACGCGGGCGGAATCGTCGTGAATAGTGTAGATTCATACGATTTTAGTTCCAATCCATGTGCGGTGCTAGGTCGTAGGGCAATAATTGACGATCTATTTGGAGTGGTCTAGGGCTTAATAACGTGACTGTTTGCAAGTCTTAGATCATCAACAGTTAGCTCGCCGTGACAAGGGGTTAACGAGTGTAGGGTCGATTGCTCAATCTCCTAGGGATTAAAATGTGTTTACATCAATGATTAACCTAATTGGATTGCATCTACATTCATTTCAACATCCTATCTTCCTAATTTGAGTATTTGTTTGTCTTGGTTTACCGATTTGTGGAAAGCATTGATTGAAAGATGATTGTTGGTTTAATTCATTGTTTGTCATATGTTGTTAGCATAGGTTTAAATAGATTGCTTAGATTGATAGAAACTACTCAACGATTGTATCATGCCTAGCTATAAGACTTTGCTATAGTATCTCGGTATTCTAGCGGGCGAAGTGGGGAAGGACCTGGATTTGACAAATTTTATTCTTGTG
Source organism: Plectranthus barbatus (assembly GCA_026898455.1). Lineage (NCBI taxonomy): Eukaryota > Viridiplantae > Streptophyta > Magnoliopsida > Lamiales > Lamiaceae > Plectranthus > Plectranthus barbatus. The sequence continues at coordinate 47,932 of JAPKLW010002114.1, forward strand.
TAGCTAGGAGTTTAATTTGATTGAACTTTTAGCCGCATCAAGTTTTGGCGCCGTTGCCTGGGACTTCATTTAGTAGGTTGCTAAATATTGGGGGAAAAGTGAAGCTTGTAGGCTAGGTGTTTGTGTTTTTGTTTGTGTGAATAATTTGTTGTTTGTTTTTGTATATGTTGGTACTTTGAGGTTGTTGGACTTTTTGTAGGTGTCAAATGGAGAATCATCAAGGAACTCACTCGGAGAGGCTTAACAATCTCCAAAGAGAATTGGATGAGATGAGAGCAAAGATGTTGGAGAGACAACGATCGAGGAGGCCAATCCGGTTGGTATTTGAAGAGAGCTACCCTTGGATGGAAGAAACGAGACATGACCGGAAGGTGAAGTTGAATTGGGGATATGAAGAAGAGGAGTATAGAGATGAAAGATATGGAGATAAATGGGGGAATTGTGACTTCGGAAACAACATGAACTATTCCCCATCTAATGGCTACTCTCCATGTAGATTATATGAGAACCATACTTGGGATCCATCCATGACAAGAGTTCATTATGATGAATGGGGTAGCCGTGATCATGAAAGAGTTAGAGAAGCGAGAGCATCTCAAGAAGCTTTGGAGAGGAAACCGGATAAGCTCGAGGGAAGGCTTTTGGAGTTAAGAATGCAACTATCCAATGTTTTGAAGAAGGTGATGAGGAACCTCAAGTGGAAGAATATCCAATTGACAAGGAAATTGTGGAAGATGAATGTGAGGATGCGGTAATGGTACTTAAGGAAGTGAGATTTCAAGATACAAGAGTAAAGGAGATTCAAGAGAAAGAACCAATGAATAAAAGAGAAGCCTTACTCCAAGAAGATGAAGATAATGAAGGCACCAAGGAGGATTTGCAAGTCATTGAAGATGAAAAGAATGGTGCTCTGGAGATACTCTCACTTGAGGAGTTGCAAAAAGTTCCGACTTTGGTTCAACAAGATGAGGAAGAGAAAAATGACGAGGAAATTATGTCGGGGGGTCCAAGTGGTGATGTGGTGCTTAAATTTCCTTCACGAGTGATAGACAAGGTGGAAAATGAAGTAATACTTGAAGTCATGGTGAAGGAATCATGTGATTTGGTTAAGAAAGGGGATATGGAGAAGTTGAAGATTTATCCAAATGGGGGACAAGTTGAGACTTATATACTTTGGATTCAATTGGATGATGCCTTAGAGATCAAATCAAAGAAGGAATCATCACCTTTTATAGTCGAGTTTGTCAAGACATGCAACCTTCCTTGGAGAGATGATAGGGGTGAAAGAAAAATTGCCTTGGACAAATTGCTCCCAAGTAAATGCAAATTAAGGGAGAAAGGTGTATTTAAAACCCACACGATTTTTGATAATGGGTGATGTGGTAAGGTCGTCTAGCTACCGACGTTAAGGAAGCGCTTGTTGGGAGGCAACCCAACCAATTTTCTTTCTTTTGTTTAATTGCTTCTAGTTGCTTTGATTTTGAATAAATGTTTAGTTTGCTTGGTTTTGTGTTTGTAGGGAGGAACTACAAGATCAAGAGGAGTGACGATGCACCGTCCACCATTTTTGCAAACTTAGTCTCACTTGACTAAGTTTGGGGGGATGTGCCGGTAGCCGGTGCCTTGGTTTATTCCTCTCCTCTCTTCCTCTATCCTAGTTTGCTTTAGTTTAGTTTAGTTGTTGGATATTGTCCTTTTATTGGATTTCATTCGATTTGGTTGTACTTATATTGATATTATACCTTGGATGGATGTTTGGATTATTCTTGTTTTGATGATATGAATGGATATTTCATGGGTTGGTTTTATTTGTGATTGAACATTGATTTTGATGGTATGTGTGGTGGTGCTAGTGGAAAAATGATTTATTTGTATGGATTTTGGATAGTAGAATGATGGTGGAAAGAGGTTTTGGAAGTGGATGTGATTTATGAATGTTATTGTTTGATATTTGATGATGGATGGAATTATTAATGAGTTGGCATGATGTTAATACTTTCTATTTGGCATGGTTTGTGGTTTTGGATTATTGGTTTGGTTTGTATGTTTGAGCTAGTGGATATTGTCTTATCATTGTTGATATTTGGTTTGTGGATAGTTGGTGGAAATGAGAGCTTAATTGGTTTGTTTTATGCTCAATAGTTTGGTGGTGTTTGTGTGTTTTTTAGTAGGTACAAATAAGCATGGGAGAAGCGGTTCGATCGTGGCTACCGATGGGTAACGCATTTTATCGCTCTCTTGCCATTTAGAATTGTTGCATTGCATGTAGATTGTTTTTAGGATTGTTGTGTGCTTGTGTGTGTGTGATGAACCCAAACGAGGCTTGAGATTTAATCATGATTTACTTTGTGAAGTTTGATGTTTACCTCAACCAATGATAGGGTGGAATCTAGTTTTCGAAGCAAGTTTTAAGTTTAACTTTTGAATTGCCGAGTTTTGGATGTGGTTAATGCATAGGACTTGACAAAAAGCTGTGAGGTTTGAGCCATGATATTGTCATATCTTTGTCGATTGTGAGTGGCAAGATTGAGAGTTTGAGATCTAGAACTTGCATCCGTTCTCTATCTATTGGCATGAGTGTGTAACTAGGAAATGATATTAGGCCATCAATTCTTACTCCTACCTTTCACACCGGGAGTATAAGGTGGTTGTTATCATTATTTTGCCTTTCATATCTTTGAACCCCGTGATTGAGCTTAATTGGTGGATCTTCCTTGAATTGATTAGGACCATATTTGGGGGGAAAGAGTGTATGAGGGTGAATTGATTAGGACCATAGTTGGGTTGGGAATTGATTGGATTTGTGATGTTGAAAATGTTGAGGCATGAAAGAATGAAATAAAGGATTGTTGTTGATCCTAGAAAAATGAGCACCTACAAAATTTTGGTGCAAGTGTTTGGGAAAAGAGGCACCGACAAAATGAACGAATGATGGTGCATTTGAAAAATGATGAAAAAGAAAAGAAAAGAGAAAAGAAAAAAAAAGTGTGTTGTGAAATGAAAAAGCCTCGGGGTTTGAAGTGGTTCGAAAAGAATAAGTTTGGGGGTTTTGGGAAATTGAGAAGTTTAGTCACTTTGGCCCAAAACCACCTACCTTTTAGTTAGCCACGTTACAACCTATGAAAAGACCTTTTTGATCCTAGAAACTAACTCATTGTAGTATAGTGGTGAGAATGGATGCAAGCCTATGGAAATCAAGCTCGATATCTTGTGATTGAGAGAATCTCATCGTCCCTAAACACATGAGGGAGTGCTTTCGTTTCTTGTATCCATTTTTGATGAGTGGTTCATGTCCTTAGCATTAACCTTGTTACATAGTTAGGTGATAATCTCGTTTTACTTGAACATGCTAAGATAACTTTGATGAGCTATGAGGTATTGCACGAGGTAGAGTAACGGCTTTACTTTGTTTTGATTGAGGACAATCAAAGGTTCAAGTTTGGGGGATTATGATATGTGCGTAAAATGACCTATTTTTCGATGTGTGAACTTGCATGTTTGTGTCCATTTTACTCCCATATCATATGTTTTTGTTGTTCTTTGGTTGTGTTTTCGTGTTTTTGTGTTTGGAATGGTGTAGGTTGTGTTTTGAGCATAAAACAACACTTTTGGATGAGTTTTGGATGAAAATTGCCCGAGTTAGGAGTCAAAGGGAAGCAGGATCGCCCGAGCAGAGCAGGAAGGGTGCTGGGGCATGTCTGAGACTTCGCTCCGCCGAGCCAAACTTGGCTCGGTCGAGCCATGCCATTCAGAGAGATGGTTCGGGCGAGCCAAAGCGTGATTTTGGCAGTTTTGGCGGTTTTCAGTTCTGGGCTCGCCCGGGTGAGCCAACCTTGGCTCGGGCGATCCGAGGCCCTGTTTACTCATTATAAAAAGGGGAAAAATGGTTATTTTGACAACTTTGAATAATTTTAGATAACTTCTAGCTAAATTCTCTCTACGATTCCCATTTCCATCCCTTCCAAACTTCCACCAACGGTATCAAAGAGCTTAATTCATAAATCCTTGGAGGAGAATCGAAGATCCAAGGTGGTAGATCATGGCATACAAATCCAATTGGGGAAGATTCCAATCTCTACTTTTCAAATTGTAATGGATGTATTTGATTTCAACTTTGTATTTCTACAATTGATAGGTATGATGTTCTAATTCAATTTGGATGTTGATTTGAGTAAGGATGCATGAAGATTTGGTTTGATTATTGTTTGTTTACTTTCCTTTGAGAGCTTGAATTGCACTAGAACTTGTTCCTTACCTCTTAGGTGTAGGTAATAGCCAACTTAGGAGGTAGTTGATGTGAACGCTGCAGCCAACACGCGGGCGGAATCGTCGTGAATAGTGTAGATTCATACGATTTTAGTTCCAGTCCATGCGCGGTGCTAGGTCGTAGGGCAATAATTGACGATCTATTTGGAGTGGTCTAGGGCTTAATAACGTGACTGTTTGCGAGTCTTAGATCATCAACAGTTAGCTCGCCGTGACAAGGGGTTAACGAGTGTAGGGTCGATTGCTCAATCTCCTAGGGATTAAAATGTGTTTACATCAATGATTAACCTAATTGGATTGAATCTACATTCATTTCAACATCCTATCTTCCTAATTTGAGTATTTGTTTGTCTTGGTTTACCCGATTTGTGGAAAGAATTGATTGAAAGATGATTGTTGGTTTAATTCATTGTTTATCATATGTTGTTAGCATTGGTTTAAATTGATTGCTTATATTGATAGAAACTACTCAACGATTGTATCATGCCTAGCTATAAGACTTTGCTATAGTATCTCGGTATTCTAGCGGGCGTAGCGGGGAAGAACCTGGATTTGACAAATTTTATTCTTGTGTAGCTAGGAGTTTAATTTGATTGAACTTTTAGCCGCATCAGTCCTTACGGCTTCCTTCAGCATTTTGTTCCTTTGCTCTGCTAAGCCATTTTGCTGGGGTGTTCTAACAGTCTACCTTTCAAGGCCTATCCCAGCATCACCGCAGAAGTCCATAAATGCACTGTTGCAGAACTCGGTACCATTATCAAATCTGATACTTTTTACCATGACCTCCTTGTCATTTTGGACGCGTAGTATAAACTCCAGTAGGATCATCTTGAATTTGACTTTAGTTTTCAACAACTTCACCCATGTGTACTTGAAATAGTCATCAACCACAACCAGTGAGTAGTTTTGTTACCTACGGTAGGTGGAGTCACTGGGCCGAATAGATCCATGTGCAGTAGCTCAAGGATTCTCTCTGAGGTGGCCTTTTCTGGGTTTGATTTGAAGGTTGCCTTGGTTTGCTTCCTTCGCTGGCATGCTTTGCACATGCCTTCATTTCTGAAGGTTTCTTTTAGCAATCCTTCAACAATGTCGTTCTTGGAAATGTAGTTGATGGTTCTGAAATTTCGGTGATTCAACCTCTTGTGCCATAGCCAATTTCTTACCTCTTTGCTGAATGCGATGAAACATGAGGTTTATTGTCCGCTTTGCCAATCTACCACGTATAGTCCACCTTTTCGAACTCCTTAAAGCTTTACTTCTCCTGTGGCCTTGTTAACAATCTCGCATCCTGTATCAACATAGGAAACAATGTACTCATTTTCACTGAGTTAGCTTATTTTCAGCAAGTTATGCTTCAGGTTGGAGATGAGGGCCACGTTGTTTATGCACATTCCATTTTGCTCTATGCACCCTCTTCCGATCACCCTTCCTTTCGAGTTGTCGCAAAACGAAACTGGAGGTCCTCTGACTCTTTGAAGATATGTGAAAATGTCCTCTTCTCCAGTCATGTGTGATGAGCAACCACTATCTAGGATCCACTCATTCATATTCCTCGAAGCTTTGTTTGCTGAATCATGTTCCTATAAAAGAACAAATTAAGCTTTAGGTACCTAAATAACTGCGGGTCTTGCTGGAGTAGTTCACTGGATCAATCCCTTAAGAATCCAGATTTTCATGATTTTGATGATCTTACTATCATCACTCTTTGCTACCTTTCCCATCCTCTTGAAATAATGCATGGAATTAGCATGGGAGGGTGATTAGCCTTCATAGTCTTTTGAAAACGAGTGGGGTTAGACTCACGCCTCAAGTAAGTGTTCCCCATACTTGGAGTGTTTTTTGGATTTCTCGCAATCTTAGCAAACTGCTCAGCCTTGCTACGTTTTGAACGTGCCTTCCTAGCAGAGAGAACCGTCTGCTGAGCCACGTTCAAGGACTTTGCTAACTTCCTCTCAGTAGGTATTCTTTTTAACCTTTGTTGATTAGTCATCACGGGATCTATTATTTGATAACATTTCTATTGCACTGTCTTTGTAGACATAGCACTATCCCCTTTATCCTTAGTACATTGCTGAACACACTCAGATGCTGCAACAAAGGCTATATTCTTTAGTTGCTGAGTGTCAGCATTGTTGAAGTCATTTTCTTCAAAAACGATTCCAAAAAAATCATTGTAATTCTTTTAAGCTTCTAGAATTTCATCAAGATCTCTCGTGCTTTTTGAGAATTTGCATTGACATTGCAGTTGCATGGAGTTTATAGTCTTTAAAACTTTGTTCTCTTTTTCTAAATTTTTAAAAATTTCGATAAGCATGGAGAACTCAGCTTTAAGTTTTAAAAGTTCCTCGCTTGCTGACCTAGATTTCTCAATCTTATCGGTAAAAATGGAAAACTGAGATTTCATCGAGGAGTTTTCATTTACTAACATATCCTTTAAAGTATGAAACTTTGAAAACTCTTTTGAAAGCTAATCAATAGTAACATCTCCTAAGTCAGAACAATATGACTCAGCAGTGTCATGCATGTATGTTGAACTAGACATAACAGAAGTTTATACGTTTTCATTGGTGACTGCTAGGGCTGACTCCGCCACTTGATCTTCTTTAGCATTATCCTCATCCCCTATTATGGCCATGAACACCATCGGGGCCTCTTCCTCATCTTCTTTTGAGGATTAGTTCCTATCATCGTGGTCGGGAATGTCAGGGATTTCTGTTCTCGTCAACAGAGCTTTTTTGGCTGCCTTTGATGCACATTTTTCAATTATTTGCTTTAGTATTTCCCTCTCCTCCTTGTCTAGGCATGTAATATCGAATTTGAGATGGTCAAGAGAGTTGCATTCAAAACAAATTCTCGCCATTCGTTTTGAGAACTGGCTCTTTGCTGGATGAGAATCTTCATTTTTGGCTTTTGCTTTCAGAAGAAGCTTTTGTAGTTTCTTCATTTGTTCCTCCATCTCGCTAATGGAGCACTAAGTCTCCTTTGATTGAGACCTACTTGTTGATGTGGTCTTCATTGCTGGATTTGTCTGAGTAGGACAATCGGTGTGGAATGTCTTCTTTGTTTTCCACTTTGAAGCATCCCTTTTGGCAAACTATGCTACGTCCTCCGTGTGGTTTCCACCTGATGTTACAACTCTTACAGCTTCATTTTTTTGCTTGTTGAATATCCCATTCGTGGGCTTAGAGTTGAGCAAACACTTCTTTAGTCGTCATTTTCGAGAGGTCTTTCTCCTTTAATGTTGTGGTTTATACAAACCAATCGTCGTTTGGTAATTTGGAGATTATCTTCGCATTTAGCTCAGCATTCTTGTAGACTTTTTCCAAACCCCTCAATTCATTGATTATCGCTTTGAATCTAGCTTCCATTGCTTTGATGCTTTCACCTGCAAGCATAGAGAAAGATTCATATTTGCCAATAGCTACTTGTAATTTATTGCGCCGTATTTGATCAGTCTCATGTAAAAGAGTGCCTAGGAACTCCCAAAGGTCCTTAGCATTGTCATATTGCATTGTTTCCTCAATAAGGGATTCTGGTAGAGAAGATAGAATGAGCTCGTGAGCTATTGGATCCAGCTGGTCTCTATTTGGTCCTTAAGTATTTTCTCCCATAAAGGCATTTGCTTTCATGATCTTAATCGGACCTCTCTCCAGGACATCAATCATCTCCAGATGTATGCTCCTTAACTGGATGGTTGCCATTTTCTTCAACATTGCATTCTTTTCAATGTTGAAGGAGGAATCTTTGTAATGTTCATTGATAAGCTCGTATTTTTCCTCACTTATCACATTGTTTTCTTATTGGTTTCTTGCATTTACTTGAGTTTTTAGTTAATAATCGAGCATGAACTGTTTATATGGGATATTATGCTTGTCGTGATCATATTTTGTAGGTTTGAGGCAAAAATCAATGGAAACCCGTACCAAAAGAAGTCGATGTTCAAAGGAACATTCACTAATACTTCCACACGTGGAATATGACCTATTTAAGCACGGAAACAAAAGTATCTTTGAGTTAGCTTTCCAACGCAACTGGAATCGGGTCCATCGGAGTTCGGAAGCACAAGTTATGGCCAAAATCGTGAGACTGCGCAGAGGGAGTCGATGGAGGAAATCTCGGGCAACACAGAGGTTCTGTCTCGATAGACAGGCAGCCCGTCGATGGACAGGCGCGCCGGAAAGGCATATTTTTGCCCAATTTGGAGATGTTTCCTTCCCAAGCCATTACCTTTTGAAGATTTAATTTCTCCCCCTATAAATAGGACTTCTCCAGATCGAAAATTCACCCATATTTTCAGTCTGCTACACTTTAATTTTGTCTTTAATTTTCCTTTAATTTTCAGCATTAAACTCTTTAAAATTCCAGTACTCTTTATTTTCCATTGTTGATTTTGATTCAAGACATTGAAGTTTTAGTTCCTATTGTTTTAATAAACCAAGTAAGTCATTTTATGTTTATTGCAATGTCTATTTCAATTATGTTAGACTAGAACCCTTAAAAGGATCTAGGGTTTTCTCCATTCTTTTTGGCATGTGTTAATTCGATTAATTCCAACCCTAATTAATTGGTTCAAATTCTATGTTTTTCACTCCAAAATCTATTTTCAATTGAAGGATCAAGAGATGATAATTGGATTAGGTTTATAGTTATTAATTTGAGACCGAGAGGAGATAATTAATAATAGGAAAATAGAATTTTGATATAATTGGTTTCTGTCTCAAAAGGAAGAATCAGTTGTAGGGTTTTCGAATCTGTATCTTTATTAGGATTGATTAGTTTGTTTTCTTGAGACCGAGAGGTAAAATTCTTTTTCTAGTAATCTAGGTTTTAATTGCCCAACAAAGGAATTAATTCCAAAATAACATATTTCCCACCTTAATGATTATTTTGGGTTTGGATTGATTGTTTATGCATGTTGTATTGGATTGGTTGATTTCCCTAGAATCTATGCTTTTTATAATTGAATTTTTTTCCCAAGTATTTTTCTATTTTGAAAACAAAAACTCTTCTCAAAATTGGTTCACTCAAACAAAGAATTGATAAATTGTGTCCAGTACATGAGATGACTTCGTTGCACTATCCCTGTGGGTTCGACTAGCCTTCGGGTTATTATAAATTTATTTGATGTTGTATTTTACAATTATCAAATTTGCGCCGTTGCCGAGGATAGTAAGATTTTGTCTTGTTATTTGATTGTTTTGATATTTTCTGGATTGAGTTTTTAATTTCTGCTCGCGTGTGTGTGTGCAGTTTTTACTTCTGTTTCGATTGACAGAGCCTATGCGATCAACACAGTAGCAGCGCCCGTGTCGATCGACAGTCACCCTGTCGGTCGTCACAGAGACTAATTCTCTGTTTTTTGTTTGCTTTTCAGATGCATGAACACAAGAGCTCGGGGGAAGAATCTTGAAGCCTTCGATTCAGAAATTGAAGCTACCTGTAGGAGAAACAAAAGCAAAGGAAAGAACAAGGAGAGATAGCAAGAGATGGAGCAACCACCAGAACCACAACTTCAACACATGACTCCCTAGGAGCAGAGACAGTTTATGAATGAGGTCCGACAACTCAGGGATCAACTCCAAGCAGCACAAATCATTCAAGCAGAGCAAGCTGCCAGACTGGCAGCTATGGCCAATGAGAGGAACCCTGAAATGCAGATTGTGGTGCCCCAAAGATCCATACTAGATCATTTCCTTCCACAGCGAGAGGAGCCAGAATTCTAGGTTGGCATTGATGCCAACAACTTTGAGCTGAAGACAGGCCTTATTCAAATGGTCCAGCAGAACCAGTATGCAGGGAAAGCCATTGAGGACCCGTACGACCACCTTAGTCAGTTCATCGAGGTGTGCGACACGATCAAACAGAATGGAGTGCCTCAATATACCATCCGGATGCGGTTATTTTCTTTTTCTCTCAGGGATGAGGCCCGATCTTGGTTTGCTGGTTTGGACAAGAGCAGGATTGCCACCTGGGCACAACTCCGGGCAGAGTTCCTCACCAACTTCTTCCCGCCTAGTGTCATCATGAAGAGGAAGTCCGACATCACTCTCTTCAGCTAAACGTACGATGAGACCCTCTATGAAGCTTGGAAGAGATACAAAGATCTATTGAGGATGTGCCCCGGCCATGGGATTGATCTTGAGATGCAGGTATGCCATTTTTATGAAGGATTAACCCCTCACTTAAAAGAATTGGTTGATGCTTCAGCTGTAGGACTTCTTATGAAGAAAAATGGAGAAGAGGGGATGCAACTTGTTGCAGACATGGCCCTCAACAGTCACCAATGGCCTACTTAAAGGCAGAAAGCAGTCAAAGTAGTCACCACTACTCCGGAAATTGATGTGGTGGCTGAAGTGAAGAAGCTTAGAGAAGAGTTCAAACAGTAGGAGGCCAGTAAAGCTTTGTTGCAGATCTCAACATGGCCATTGTTCCCATTGAGGCTGACTACATCTACCAAGGAAGCAGTTTGAGCACTTCAATACCGCTGAAGTGAACTATTCCAATGGAGGTTACAACAACAACTACTACCGAGCCAACAATTAAAGGTAGAATTACAGTGCTAAGAACCATCCTGGTTTTTCTTATTCTAACCCTTATGCAGCTGAGAATCCTCCACCGGGATTCAGTGTTGGAGCCGGAGGAGAGATTGTGGAGGAGAAGAGGTCCGTGTTGGAGGAGACACTCGACAAGTTCATCAAAAGCTCCGACAACCGGTTTGGCAAGGTGGAAACTGAGGTGAAGAACATGTCCACTCACATGCAGCATATGACGAAGCACCTTCAAATGCTCGATACACAGTTCAGTCAGATTGCTACTGCCTTGAGCAATCAACACAAGCCAGGCCAACTCCCTAGCACTACAGAAGTCAATCCTGAGAAGGCCAAACAGGTCAATGCCATTTCCTTGAGGTCCGGTGCAAGGTACGAGGGTCCTACCATGTCCGAGGATGATTTCGGGGCTAAAATAGAGGAATTTCCCGCAGAAGATACCTCTGTTTCGATCGACACAGACCCTGTGTTGATTGAAACATAGGTCGGGCAGAGCAACAGAGGTCGACAGGGAAGCAAATCGACCGATAGGGGGGATACAACCGTGTTTATCGACACCCCCTGTCGATCGACAGACAGGATAGAAGGAGGCAGTCGATAGGCAGGCAGCGCAGGTGCCACATGGAGCAGAAAATTCAAAGAAGAAGGGTGATCCAACTCCTCCAATGCCCTTTCCCCGGAGATTTGCAAAGAATAAGGAAGACTCCAAATTTGCTCGATTCGTGGAGAATCTCAAGAAGGTCAACATCAAAATTCCCTTGATCGAGGCTCTCCGCGAGATTCTCGGCTACATGAAGTTCTTGAGGAAGCTGATGAGAGAGAAAAAATCGGTAATTGAGGATCATATTATTTCTATTCATGAGCAGTGTAGTCTTCTTTTGCAGAAACAGGTTCCAACCAAGAGGTCTGATCTGGGATGCTTCTCTATTTCGATCGAGATTGGGGGGAAGGAGTTCAGGAATGTCCTTAGCGACACAGGAGCCAACATTAACTTGATGCCATATTCAGTCTTCCAAAAGCTGTAGATAGGCGAGATGTGGCCAACCTCAATCACTCTTCAGATGGCCGATCGCTCAATTTCTTGACCAAGGAGAGTAGTTGAGGATGTTTTGATTAGTGTTGGTCACTTAATTTTTCTTGCTGATATTGTTGTTTTGGATATGAAGGAACAACATGAAATGCCAATGATCTTTGGAAGAGAGTTTCTGAAAACAAGTGGTGCTCTGATAGACTGCCGAGGTGGGGAGATAACATTCCGAAGGAATGACGAGACTATCACCTTTGTGATTGATCAAAGCCAAAAGGAAGCTGCTTGCAATAAAATCTCCACCACCATTGAAGAAGATGAAGAAGCCGCCGAGATCGAATGGGAGCGCAAAAATGGGATGGAAAAATTGCCAATTACACCATCCTCTTCTGAGCTCACCACTGTTATTCGTGATCGGATGGTCTACATGATCGATGCAAGGGGGCGATGAGTCTGGACCGGACCTCCTTGGTGAAGGATCCCTATCGTCGAGCCACGACAATAACTAAGGCACTGAATGGGAGGTAACCTATTGCTTTACTTGCTTTATTTCAACTTTTCTATAATTTTCTTGTGTTGTACTTGCTTTAAAAAAATCAGAGCTCTGTTTCGATCCACACACAAGGTGTCGATTGACACAGAGGTGATCGACAGAGCACACTTTGACCCACTATCTTGGTCGACAAGAAGGCTCTATGTTGATCGACAGGGTCCCTGTCGATTGACACAGAGTGCTAGCAGCAGCAGTTTTCATCTTTCGCGTTCTGCAGCCTCTGAGAGATAAAAAGTCGGTTTCTGAGACCAACATCGACGTACTGTTTCACTCCTAGTCTAATTTTCAAACTTATTCTCTCTGTCAATCAAATAAGTTTGGGGGGAGGAGGACTTGGAGTTGAAACTATTTCTTCCCTTTTATATAATGCTTTTAGTGTGTTTAAATTTCTGCATAGTTTAAAATTTTTATTGCATTTGTTGAATAAAGTTGTGATTTTGTTAGAAGATTTGTGTAGCTATGAGATAACCCTAGCAAGAATGCGAGATTTGAAATTGATTGACTTGATTATGCATTGATTGTGATAGTGGTTGAGTATGCCTATGAATGTAGAATACCGCATGATTACTTGTTTTGAAACTTACAAAGGCATGATGTTTGATGATGATTTGATGTTTACTATGGAAGAATTGTTGTCCCAAGTGTGAAAATTGAGCCTTGATTTTGATTGTGAGTGTGTCTGCATTATTGAGTATCTCTAGAACTTGCTTTGTTTCTTTTTCAAGACTACTAAGTGTGCACAGGTTTAGGAAATGATTTTAGGCCATCTTTGTTTAGCCTATTTATCCCATACATTGTCCTAATTAAATATTTATCACTATTTAGCCCTTTTGAGCCTATGAATTTTCTTTCTTTGTCTATGAGCGGGAAAAGGATAGGGAAATCAACTCTTGTCTATGAGAGTGGGTTGGGAGTTGTTTGAGGAATGATAAGATATTAGTAGAAAAGGTGAAAACCAAAGAGAAGGTTGGGCTCTAGAAAAAATATAGAAAGTGAAAAAAAATGTGTGTTTGTGATACTTGTCCTTATAAGCTCAAATGTTTAAACAAAAATTATTAAGAGCATAAAAGGATGTGTGTGAAAAAAAAAAAAGAAAAAGAAAAAAAGAGAGAATAAAAGAGCCTTGATTAGTGTTGAATATTATAGTAGATGGGTGGATATCATTAGATAGTGGTTCGATTTATTGAGAGTAGCTAACTCAATTATTTAGTCACTTGGCCAAATTTTCCCTACCCTTCACAAAAAGCCTACATTACAACCTTGAATAAAGTCACTTCTGATCTTAGAATTGTGTCAACATATTTGCAGTGGAGATTTAGAATATTTGCTAGCCTATGGTAGAACTTGATTTGTATGACTTGTGTGATCTAATATTATCCTAAACACTTGAGTGAATGAGTGAAAACACTTTCCTTGTGAGTCTTCCATGGTTTACATATTTTCTAATTCTTACAAAGTGTTGATGTTTTTTGGATTTATGAGTTTGATTATGATGAATCTTGTGAGGCATTGCACTTCTCTCCTAATTGAACTTTTGATTCATTATTTTGTTGATTGAGGACAATCAATTATTTAAGTTTGGGGGGGTTGATAAGCTCGTATTTTGCCTCACTTATAACATTTTTTCCTTATTGTTTTCTTGCATTTACTTGATTTTTAGTTAATAATCGATCATGAACTATTTATAGGGGATATTATGCTTGTCGTGCTCATATTTTGTAGGTTTGAGGCCAAAATCAATGGAAACCCGTACCGAAATCAGTCGATGTTCAAAGAAACAGTCAATAATTCTTCCACATGTGTCATCTGACCTATTGGAGCATGGAAATAGAAAGATTTTTGAGTTAGCCTTCCAACGAAACTGAATCGGGTCAATCGGAGTTCGGAAGCACAAGTTATGGCCAAAACCGTGAGACTGCACAGAGGGAGTCGACGGAGGAAATCTCGGGTGACGCAGAGGTTCTGTCTCGACAGACAGGCAGCCCGTCGATCGAGATAGAAGAAAAATTCTGGAAAATTCTGTTTTGCAGCCGTGTCGATAGACAGGCAGCCCGTTGATGGACAGGCGCGCCGGAAAGGCATATTTTTGCCAAATTTGGAGACATTTCCTTCCCAAGCCATTACCTTTTGAAGATTTAATTTCTCCCCCTATAAATAGGACTTCTCCAGCTCAAAAATTCACCCATATTTTCAGTCTGCTACACTTTAATTTTGTCTTTAATTTTCCATTAATTTTCAGCATTAAACTCTTTAAAATTCCAGTACTCTTTAATTTCCATTTGATTTTGATTCAAGACATGGAAGTTTTAGTTCCTATTGTTTTAATAAATCAAGTAAGTCATTTTATGTTTATTGCAATGTCTATTTCAATTATGTTAGGCTAGAACCCTTAAAAGGATCTAGGGTTTTCTCCATTCTTTTTGGCACGTGTTAATTCGATTAATTCCAACCCTAATTAATTGGTTCAAATTCTATGTTTTTCACTCCAAAATCTATTTTCAATTGAAGGATCGAGAGATGAAATTGGATTAGGTTTATAGTTCTTAATTTGAGACCGAGAGGAGATAATTAATAATAGGAAAATAGAATTTTGATATAATTGGTTTATGTCTCAAAAGGTAGAATCAGTTGTTTGGTTTTCAAATTTGTATCTTTATTGGGATTGACTAGTTTGTGTTCTTGAGACCGAGAGGTAAAATTCACTTTCAAGTAATCTAGGTTTTAATTGCCCAACAAAGGAATTAATCCCAAAATAACATATTTCCCACCTTAATGATTATTTTGGGTTTGGATTGACTGTTTATGCATGTTGGATTTGATTGGTTGATTTTCCTAGAATCTCAGCTTTTTATAATTGAATTTTATTCCCAAGTATTTTTCTATTTTGAAAACAAAAACTCTTCTCAAAATTGGTTCACTCAAACAAAGAATTGATAAATTGTGTCCATTACATGAGATGACTTCGTTGCACTATCCCTGTGGGTTCGACTAGCCTTCGGATTATTATAAATTTATTTGTTGTTGTATTTTACATTAATATTCATCATGTTTGTATGTACCTGAGCTTAACACAAAAAATATGCAAGGAAATGGATCTTGTCCTGAGCAACTCAGAAACAACAAGTCTGTAAAGACCTACTGCTCTGATACCACTTGTTGGTACCCGAGATCAGAGTACTTGAAATGCATCGAGAATTTTAATGATCCTTGCACTTATCTTGTTTAGGTTCTAACTCAGCAAGAACATAGAAAAGTATGATTTAAGCTCAACAAGCTCTTAGTTTGATTGCAGTTTATAATCCAACACTTGAGGTGTTGGGTTTTAAATTAACGATAAAAAATAATAACAACAAAAACACAAGAATTATAGTGGTTCAGACAAATGTCCTACATCCACTCTATAGTTTGCTGACTGGAAATCACTAAGCTTTGATACAAGATGTTGAACTTGATCTCTAGCTACAGGCAGCACCTGTGTGTGGCCAAGCGCACCTTCAAGTTGCTCATTCGATATCAATCTTCTCAAGAATCCTAGGAGTGAAGAAACACCTCGCAGATTTCGTGAATGCAGGACTTAGGAATATTATAGTTCTTCCTTGAACTTATCTAACTTGCAGCAAATGCCTGTGATAGTCAAACTTAGAGAAGGTTGACTTTTGAGTTTTTCCTAGGATACAAAGAACTCCAAGATAACTTTGGAAGTGAACTTCCAAAGTCTTGTGTTAATCATGAATAGCTTCTGCGAAGCCTCGAAACTTTAACTTTTCGGTAAAGAATTCAGCAGAGTTCTTGCTTGTTCTTGTGTATGTGTTGATCTCTCTTGTTTTCTGCAAATCGTCTGATATTTATAGACAAAGATTCAAGACTTTGAATCTTTTGTCTATTAGAGACAATTGGTGAACTACCAAACCAATCTATTTTATTCATTTTTCAGAATTGCAACAGAGACATTTCATGTCTCCTTGCACTGGTTCGCTCTTTTTTTTGACATGCAGGCATAATGTCAGAACATATCTCCTAGTGATCCTAGGAATCCTTCTGACTTTCATATGAATATCTTTAGATTCAGGAGATTACTTAAAAACCCTTATATTGGAAGTCTTTTCATTTGATTTGCCCGCTTCATATGTTTTCTAGACTCTGGGAATGTTGTAGTGGGAGCTCTCTACTGAGTTCGCTGAGTGTGTACTAAGATCTCAGCAACCTTGCTGAGATCTAGCATATTGAAACTTCAGAGTCTACTATACTTTCTGCTATTCATCTAGCTATCTGGAGACTTTCTAAGTGCCCTCAACAATCTTCATTCATTTCTTGGTACTTGCTAGTTTCTTTAGCAATCTTCTTTTCTCTGGAACATTGCTGGCTCTTCAATTCTACAAAGTCTTTTCTAGAATCTTCAGCAATCATTTAGCGAACAAGTCCTAACTCTATTACAACTCAATCAAAAAATCTTATACAAGACTTTTACACTTTTAGCACATTTTTGAGTTGCTAGAGACTCAGTAAACCTAGCTTTGATGCACCGAAACAAATATAAATACAGTATGATCATAAGGGTACAATTTTACCAACAACCTTGCTTCTGGGTGAGGCTTGGTGAAAATATCGGCTAGCTGATCGTACTGGGCTGTAGGGATCATCAGAACCTTTAGTGATTTTGTCTTCTTTGAACAAAATTTGTTGATAAGATATTTTATACACTTCTTCTGGATGATAAAGATACCCTCTGGGGTTTACTAAACCTGAAGTCCTAAGAAGTATGACATCTTGCCCACCATGCTCCTCTTGAAGTTGTTTTGTATGAATTGGGAAAATTTATTGCAAAGTTTAGATTCTTCGATCCAAAGAAGATGTCGTCCACATAGATTTGACCTAATAAAATGTCTTCAGGGTCCTTGATTAGGAATAGAGTCCTATCGCTCTTCCATTTTCTAAAGCCATTCTTCAGTAGAAACTGAGATAGGGTTTCATACCAAACTCACGGTGCCTGTATAAGTCCATTAAGAGACTTCCGCAGCTTGTAGACCTATTTCCCTTCTTCAAATTCTGGAGGTTGTTCCACGTAGACTTCCTCCTTCAACTTGTCGCTTAAGAAGGCACTCTTCACGTCCATCTGGAAGACAGTGAGGTTTTTGATATGCTACAAAAACTAGAAATATCCAGATTGCCTCCACACTATGTGTGAAGTTTTCATAATAGTTAATCCCTTCACACTATGTGTATCCTTTTTCAATGAGTCGAGCTTTGCTCCTTACAATGTTCCAGCTTCATCCCGCTTGATCTTGAATACCCATTTGGTACCTATTACTGACTAGTGTTGCAAACTGAATTAATAATCCATTACCCAGGCAAAATACTGGATATCTAAAAAAAAGTTGTTATGCCTATACTAAATTCCTTCCATGCTTCTATTGAATGCAAAGATTAGATATGTGGAATGAATGGATTGTATAATCTCGGAACTAGTTGCGCAGGGATATTGATCTTTAATCCTCATTCTTTCGCAACAAGATTTAATCCTACAAGAAGAAGGGATTAAATCTCTGAATTTAATTAAATTAAATTCGAAATTAGAGAGAGAAAGAAGAAAAAGATCCTCTAGATCTGATCTTCTTATCTGTGTCCTTCGTTCCGATCTGGATATTTGGTGAAGATTCCCTCCAGATATTGAGCCTACTGAGAAGCAGATTTTCCTTCCCTCTTTCAAATCTTAGTCACCTACTAGCAGCTCCCAACTCTTTGGTTGGCTTCTTAGAAACTTAATATCTTGTGGTGTATTGTGATCTTAGAACTTGAGGGGTATTTATAGGAGAATTCTGATCTCTAATGGGATTGAGCTTTTCATAGGCCAGACTAGCAACCAGTATGCAAATAACAAAGAAGGCCTAACAATTGATTAATTCTCATATTGATCCCACAATATAATTAATTATTTAATATTCATTCATGCCATTCTCTAAGTATTGTCCTACCTCTTTGTTACCATGTTATGAGGAACGGGTTGCATAGGCTCGGTATATCCCCATATTTAATGTTACCAGACATTCATTAATTAATTTAAGCTCTCACAAACCAATAAATTAATTAACATCTTTTATTCCTGAGTCAATCTACTCAACCTTTTCTCTTATGCTTGAAATTCATCAGCCTGCAAGACTTTAGCATCATGAACCTTATGAGCTGCTCAGGGAATCTCAGCATCCTATACTGGATATGGTTACCGAGTTCCAGTCACAAACAGTCATATACAAACTGCTAGCACCCAAGATATAGATATACGAGTACAACAAAGACTCTCCGCCATATTATCTCAAAGTGATACACAAATCTGTGTATACCTTCGTACCTTCCTCAGGCTTAGAATTCCATAAAGCCATCAAGATCAAGATTCTTTTAATATCAGATAAAGGAATCGGTCTTTACTTAGGTCCTATCAAAACGTACCGCTCACACCAGCATACCTGGCAACCAAAATAAGATGTTCATTACCGCGTATGTTGCTGCTTATACTCTTAGTCTATCCTGGGACTGTCTTAGCTATGATAACGGTTTATCTCGCTAGGTCAAGCAATCTATACGGTCTTTCGTGATCTACTACACATCATGTGATCTCCATATTCATGAGATAAGAGGATAAAAGTGTTAGCGATACATGCTTGTTAATTCACACAGGAGATGACCATACAACATTAATGATTCCTAGTATATTAACCTTGTTAATAATATATCATAATGCTTT
Organism: Plectranthus barbatus; assembly: GCA_026898455.1. Classification (NCBI taxonomy): domain Eukaryota; kingdom Viridiplantae; phylum Streptophyta; class Magnoliopsida; order Lamiales; family Lamiaceae; genus Plectranthus; species Plectranthus barbatus. The sequence continues at coordinate 67,065 of JAPKLW010002114.1, forward strand.
CAGCATACAAATCTATCAATCTCCCACTTATACTCAAAGCATTATGAAAGTGCTTTCTAGAGTATACAGAGTGTTTAATCTAATCTAGCTATTACATCAATCATCTCGTGGTTGGCTGCAGCCTCAGTCCAAAGTTACGAACATTGATATGTGTGTAAAATGACCTATTTTTTGATGTGTGAGTGTGCATGTTTGTGGCCATTTTACCCTCATATCATATGCTTTCGTTGTTCTTTTGTCTTGTTTTCATTTTTTCGTGTTTGAAATGTTGGAGGACTTGTTTTGAGCATAATATGCCATATTTGGTGGGGTTTTGGAGGAAAATTGTCTGAGTTTGGAGTCCGAGGAGGTTAGGTTCGTCCGAGCGGAGCGAAAGGAGAGTTTCGGAGGCTTGGAGGAGTCGCTCGGCCGAGCTGAGCCGAACAGAGGGCTCGCTCGGCCGAGCAGTGCAGGCTCGACCGAGCCATGCTGACAGAGAGAAGGCTCGGTCGAGCGGGTCTGGCTCGGTCGAGCCAGATCATGCTTCCCAGATGTGCTACTGTTCCCACGATGGCTTGGGCGAGCCACGGTTGGCTCGGGCGATCCGAGGCCCTGTTTGCTCGCCCAAAAAAGGGGGAAAATCAGTTAATTGAAGAACTTTTGGCCAAAATTAGAATAACTGTCACGATACTTTTCCTTAGATTCATCTCAAAACAACTCCCCATCCAAAATCAACGGGAATCAAGCCACATTCCATCCATTTAGTGAAGATTGATGAAGGAAGAGAGGTAGATTGGATTCAAAGAAGACAACCGAAGAAGATCAATCTTTGACCTTGAAGTTTTGTAATAAATTCTTTTAATTCTCAATTTTTTTTGTACTTAACTCAAGGTATGGAGAACTAATTTCATTAGTGAGTGTTATATTACGGATATTGTGATGGATTGAATCAATTATGCTTGTTTACTTTCCTATGAGGGGTTGATTTGCACTTGAGCTTGTTTCTTGCCTATTAGGTGTGGGTAAGAGCCAGCCTTTAGGTAGTTGACGTGAACGTTGCAGCCAACACGCGAACGGAATCGTCGTGATAAGTGCATAATCTTATAATTCTAGTTCCAATCCCTGTGCGGTGCTAGGATTGTAGGGCGATAATTGACGGTCGATTGGGAGTGGCCTAGGATTTAATAACGTAGTTGTTTGCAATTCCTAGTGTCATCTACCGCTAGTTATCCGTAGCAAGTGACTAGCGACATTAGAGTCAGTTGCTCAACCTCATAGGAATTAAAATTCGTTTGCAACATAACTTGGTTTAATTCGGAACAATTGAAGTTTACAAACACTCACTATCTTCTAAGATTGTCGGATTTGTTATCTTAATCTACCTAAACCATTGATTGAATTACTTGATTGGAGAAGTTAGCAATTTGTTTAATAATTGATTGTTTGCATTTAAAGCTTAGTTTACAATTCATTGCCTAGATAGATGAAAATCAACGACTTTTGAGTAACCTAGCTATGATACCCTTCAATTGAGTAGATGATATCCACTTGAGCGAATCAAAAAAGAGACTGGATTGATAAATTTAACGTGTTAATTGTGTGTGCTTCACGCGACTATCACGTTTTTGGCGCCGTTGCTGGGGAATCTTTTACTAGGTCTTGTGGAATTATTGAAAGTTGAAGTATAGTATGCTAGGTGTTTGAGAAAATGCTTGTGTGAATAGTGTTACTAACATTGTTTTGATTGTTATTTGTGTTTGTTTGTTTTTGTTGAATTGTTTACTTGTAATTGGTTTTGTGGATTTTTTCTAGGTGGTTTATGATCACTCTATCAAAGGGTAGAGAGCTTGAGGCAAGGAAACTTCAAGAAAGAAGAGGACATATTCAAATTGATTTTGAGATGGCTAACCATGGGGAAGACACGGTTAGGATAGAAGAGTTGGAAAGGCAACTTGAGTTGATGAAAACTTTGATCAATGAGAGGAATGGTCCGAGGAGACCACTTCAAAACCTTTTTCGACCTCAAGGGGAACCAATTACGGGAGGTTTTCGGTTAGGAGTAAATGCTACGCAGTTTGAAATAAAGCCACAAATGGTCCAAATGATACAAAACAACCAATTTGGGGGGCATGTGACCGAGGATCCTAATGTGCATATATCTCGATTTTTGGAGATTACGGACACAATAAAGATCAATCAAGTCCCTCAAGATCAAATACGGTTGCGGTTATTCTCATTCTCCTTGAGAGATGGAGCTAGGAATTGGTTCAAATGTTTGGATAAATTGAATATTGCTTAATGGGAAGAATTAAGAGAAAAGTTTCTATTCAAGTTCTTTCCACCGAGTTTGACTTTGAAGAGGAGAGCCGACATAACGTCTTTTGGACAAAGGTATGATGAGCCACTTTATGAAGCGTGGGATAGGTTTCGTGAGCTACTTTGAAAATGTGAAAGACATAGTCTCTCTAAGAGTCAACAAATTATCCAATTCTATGGAGGATTGAATTATGAAATGAAGGTGATGTTAGATGATTCATCGGGAGGAGCATTTCTTGATCTTAAAGAGGAAGAAGCTTGGAGAACTATTGAGAAAATGGCTGAGAATAGTTTCATTGGCCTAAAGAACGCAAGGATTATCGATCGATTAAGTCGGTAAATGAGGCCATGGAAAGTGAAGAATTCAAAGAGCAAATTGCGATCATGCAAAAGAAGCTTGATGCATTGTCTACATCGGGAAATAGAATTGAGGATATGATGGTAGTTCGGCATGAAGAGTCGCATCCGGAGAGTTTGAATTTTGTGAATCAAAGAATGGGGTTCAATGCTCGTCCCCAATATAATCTGCTGGGAAACATGTAGCACCAAGTATTTGTGCTGGGAGACGTTGAGTGCAATGAAATTAAAGAAAGATGTATAGAGTCTACTCAAAGGCATTGGGTGGAAGAAGTTGCTCAAGGCGAATTGGCCCGGATACATGGATTTGTCAAGGGAGTTCTTGGCTTCAATCACTGTTATGAAAGGTGCAGAGGGAATCCCATTATCTATGAAGTTCAAAATCCGAGGTAAAGAGTATTTCTTTCAACGTGCTCAAGTTGATGAGATTTATGGGTGTGATCCTGAATCTATTTTTGTGCATGAGAATGTTAAATTGGGGGATTTTTAGGAAGATATTTCCAGTATTCCGTCTAGCCAGCATTTTAATATTAAGAATTGTCGTGCCACGTCAATAGTAATCCAGTCATTCGGTATATACAAAAATTTGTTGGTGGTTCTGTCTGTGGGAGGTATGAGTCTAGTAAAGTGATTACGCTGGAATTGTCTATGCTTTATGCTCTTATGAAAGGAATTCAATTTTCTTTGGGGGCAATGTTGATGGATGCATGGAGTCGGGGTGCAAGTACAAAAACTCGTACTTTTAGTTGTGGAATGATTACTCCCATTTTTGAGAAAATTGGTGTGGAGTTAACGGGTAGTTTTGCTCCGGCTGTGTATCTAGACACTCATTCTCTGCTTGCTGGGAGGTTTCTTGTGCCTAATCCTCGTGGTAGAAGTTATTACTATAAGTTTGGGGAAAAGGTGTTAGAACTCCCTTGTGATGGGTTGACTACTGTCGAAGATTTGGGAGATCACTCTAACTGGTTACTTGATTTCGAAGATCACCAGTCTTTTGATGGAGTTCTTTCGCCCTATGGATTTTTCACTTCTTTGGCCGAGTTGATAGAGCGCGGTGAGTTACAAGATGAAGGCCCGAGCACCTGAGCTCCTTCACAGCCCCAGCAAACCTCGGCTACAGATTGGCAGCGACAGATGATGTCCATGCTCACTAGGACTGCTAATACAGTTGATGCTTTGTCTTCTTCTTTGCAGGGTCTAGATACGAGGCTAGATTCTATTCATGATGATTTTTCTACTTTCCGAGCTACCATCACTTCGAGGTTCGATGGTATTGACCGGAATGTGGAGACCCTGCAGGAGGATGTACGTGAGCTACATCGCCGTGTGCCCATTCCATTCTTCCGCCGTCCTTGTCAGCCACCACCGACAGATCAAGAGAAGTAAGAGCGCACTGGTTACCTTTTTACAAACTTAGTCTCACTTGACTAAGTTTGGGGGGAGTGGTCGGTATCCGGTGTTCTTCTCTGGTTTACTCTTCTACCCCTATCTCTATCTTTATCCTTAGTTTAGATTAGTTTGTTGAATTTGAATAACATTGGTCATTCGATATGGTTGTAATATGATATTGATCTACTTTTGTTTGATTGTGGATTGTGGGATGTTGAGTTCGATTTGCTTCTACTTTTATTGAATGGTTGTGATGAATCATTTCGCGAGCTTGGATGAGTTGAATTCTTTCTATTTGGCTTTGGTGTGTGAATATGTATGATGGTTTGATAAGAATGGTTGTGCTAGTGGATAAATGTTATAATTTTTCTTGAGATATTGATTTGTGGAAAGATTGGTGGATATGAGAGCTTATTTGGCTTTATTATGCTCAATTGTTTGGTGGTGTTGTATTGATGTGTAGTAGGTGCAAATAAGGAATGGAGAGCAGTTTGATTATGTCTACCGATTGGTAACACCTTCTATCGTTTCTCCTACCAATTAGTTTCAATTCAATTGTTCATGGCATGTAGATTGTTAATTAGGTTGTTGTGTACTTGTCGTGTGTGTATGATGAACCCAAACGAGAATTGGAGATTTGAATCATGATCTACTTTGTACGGCTTAAAATTTGTTTTGACCAATGATAGGGCATAACCTAGTTGTTAAGGTGTGCTCGAATTGAACTTTTGAATTGCCGAGTTTTGTGCGTGGTTAATGCCTAGGACTTAACAAAAGCCGAGAGTTTTGAGCTATAATATTGTCATATCTTTATCGTTTGTGAGTGGCAAGTTTGAGAGCACAAAATCTAGAACTTGAATATATTCTCTATCTATTGGGCATAAGTTTGGTAACTAAAAGATGATCTTAGGCAATCGATTCTTAGTCCTTCCTTTCACTTCGGGAGTATAAGGTTGTTGATATCATAATTTTTCCCTTCATACTCTTGTTTCCCGTGATTGTGCTTAAATGGAGAATTTTCTTTGAAATTATTAGGACAAAATTTGGGGGGAATGAGTGTATGAGGGTGAATATGGAGTTGAGAGTTGGGATGGGAATCATTTGGTATCTTTGAGTTGTGATTGTTGAGGCAATAAAAGTATTGAGTGTAGGATTGATTTGAATCCTAGAAAAATGGGTACCAACACAAATTTTGGTACTTAGAAAAAGAAAAGAGAAAAAGAAAAAAGAAAAAGAAAATTAAGGCACCATGAAAGGAAAGAAAGAATGATGGTGCTAGAAAAAATGAGAAAAAGAAAGAAAAGAAAAATATTGATAAGCTCGTTATTTCACTCACTTATCTATATTATTTTTATACTATTTTTATACTATTTTATGTAGATTTATTGAGTTTATATATATATTTTATGCATGATGTCAATATTAGGTGGTTTTAGGTGTGTTTTGATGTTTATGCAGGTTTTTAGGCCTAAACTCACAAGAAAACCGTTCCGAAAGCAGTGACGTGTAAGAGTAGCAGTGAAGATTTTTTCCACAAGAGGAATTCGGGCTATTGGCACATGGTAATGGATAGAGCTTTGAATTAGCTCTCCAACGCAACTGGAATCGGGTCAATCGGAGTTCGGATGAGGATGTTATGGCCAAAACCGTGAGACCACGCAGGAAGGGCTGAGTCAATATTTCCACGTCGATCGACGGGGATGCTGCGTTGATCGACGCGGACCTCCTGGCGTGGGAAATTGGCTGAATTCGAGATTTTTCATATCTTTAGCCCTAGATTTGATATGATACACCTCCACCTCTATAAATAACCTTGTAAAATCGAGTTTTAAGCATGTTTTATTCAAGATTTCAGATTTTGAGAGATTCAAAGAGTTTTAGAGTTTATGTTTGAAGACAGAGTTTTGTGGGAAGACATTCCAACCCAAGTTTTTATGCAATTCAGGTTTTATCTCTCTATGATGAATTTTACCTTGAATATGTGTAACTAAATCCTTTCTCAGATTCTAGGGTTTCGAACTATCTATGTATACATGTTTTGATTAATTGAATTATTTTCCCTTTCCCTTCGTAGTTTGTGAAATCTGTGCTTATTCATAATCTTGAGTTGTTGGCCACATCTTAGGATTATCTAGTTGATTACTTGAGACGTAACTGTGATAGTTTTCAATCGAAAGAGATTTTCACAATATAATCTGATTTCTTGTCGTAACTGAAGGAGATTGATTGTAGGGATAAATCTGTAGATCTTTGGAGTTAGTAAATTTATCTTGAGACCGAGCGGAGATAGGTAATTAATTAATCTACTTTACGAATTGTCCAACAAAGAAGTTCGTAATACTTTTCTGATGTTTCACTACGAAGAGGAATTAAAATTGGGAATTAATCGATTTATTCATACTTGTCATACTTGATAGGTAGATATCCCTGGAATCTGTGCTTCTTTTATTTGACTTCAAAAGCTTTTCAATTTCCTGTTTAATTTTCAAGTATTACAATTTTCAAAACAACCAAAACTTTTTATCTGATTTTCCTAACCAGTGTTTTCAAGAACGCTTGACTTAGTATTTAGGATTATTCGTTATTTCATTCCCCTGGATCGATAACCTTAGGGTTTACAAATTTATTTGCCACTATTTCTATAATTAATCTGTAGAAATTACAGTGATCAAATTGGCGCCGTTGCCGGGGAGTGAATAGAATTAATCTTACTATTAAGTCTGTGATTGAAATATTGCTTTAGGCTGTAAATTTTTTGTGTTTCCGGTAATTTTTTCAAAGTTTTTGTACCCGCCGTCGACCGACGAGGACGCCGCGTCGATCGACGAAGTGGATTCTTTCCGTCGATCGACGCTAGGTCCAAGCGATCGACGTCGCTTCTATTTTTCCAAATTTCTGTTGTTTATTTCAGTTTGTTTTGTTTTATTTCCAGTTTTACCTCACTACCTCCTTTGTTGTACAGGTAGTGCATGAGTACAAGAGCTAGAGGAACGGACCCGCTTTATTACTATCCGGACATTGAAGCTACTTGCAGAAAGATCCGAAGGAACAAGCGTGCTCAGGAAAGCTCAAGAAATCACACAATGGACAATAACGTACCACCGCCTCCACCAATGTTAACTGCCGAGGAACAGGCTTTGCTTCTCGAAGACATCCAAGCCATGAGAGCACAAATCCAACAACTCATTCTGGAAAGGGACAACCTCGACAACGGAGAGGATGGCAACCAGGATCCTCCGGAGGAGACTGACGATGAGGAAGAAGAGGAAGCCATGCAGAACCGGTACAAACCTCGGTTCAGGGAGACAGATTTCAAGATTGGCATCAATGCCAATAATTTTGAGTTGAAGACCGCATTGGTGCAGATGGTCCAGCAAAATCAATTCGGAGGAAGACCTACTGAGGATCCTTATGCCTATCTAGATAAGTTCTTGATGCTCTGCAACACTGTCAAAATCGGGGGAGTCAGCAAGAGTGCCATCCGAATGCGTCTGTTCGCATTCTCTCTGAGGGATAAGGCACAATCATGGTTCACTGCACTGGACAAGGAGAGCATAAGCACATGGACTGAATTGAGGAATGAATTCCTGGAAAACTTCTTCCCTCCGAATGTCATCAGGCAGAGAAGGAAAGAAATCATCAGATTCGCTCAAAGGCCTGATGAGAGCTTCAGTGAGACGTGGAAACGATTCAAAGAGCTGTTAAGATCTTGTCCCGGACATGGTTTTCCGCCAGGAGAACAAGCCGAAGCATTCTATGAAGGGCTCAATGATAAGACAACCAAACTGGTGGACACCACACTCGACCGATCCATGCTGATAGAGAGCAAGCTCGGTCGAGTGGGTCTGGCTCGGCCGAGCCAGATCGTGCTTCCCAGATGTGCTGCGGTTCCCAGGATGACTCGGGTGAGCCATGGTTGGCTCGGGCGATCCGAGGCCCTATTTGCTCGCCTATGAAAGGGGGAAAATCAGTTAATTGAAAAACTTTTGGCCAAAATTAGAATAACCATCACGATACTTTTCCCTAGATTCATCTCAAAACATCTCCCCAACTAAAATCAAGGGGAATCAAGCGACATTCCATCCATTTAGTGAAGATTGAAGAAGGAAGAGAGGTAGATTGGATTCAAAGAAGACAACCAAAGAAGATCAATCGTTGACCTTGAAGTTTTGTAAAGAATTCTTTCAATTCTCAATTTGTTTTGTACTTAACTCAAGGTATGGAAAACTAATTTCATTAGTGAGTGTTGTATTACGGATATTGTGATGGATTGAATCAATTATGCTTGTTTACTTTCCTATGAGGGGTTGATTTGCACTTGAGCTTGTTTATTGCCTATTTTGTGTAGGTAATAGCCAGCCTTTAGGTAGTTGACGTGAACGTTGCAGCCAACACGCGGACGAAATCGTCGTGATAAGTGCATAATCTTATAATTCTAGTTCCAATCCTTGTGCGGTGCTAGGATTGTAGGGCGATAATTGACGATCGATTGGGAGTGGCCTAGGAGTTAATAACGTAGTTGTTTGCAATTCCTAGTGTCATCTACCGCTAGTTATCCGTAGCAAGTGACTAGAAACATTAGAGTCGGTTGCTCAACCTCATAGGAATTAAAATTCGTTTGCAACATAACTTGGTTTAATTAGGAACAATTGAAGTTTACAAACATTCACTATCTTCTAAGATTGTCGGATTTGTTATCTTTATCTACCTAAACCATTGATTGAATTACTTGATTGGAGAAGCTAGCGATTTGTTCAATAATTGATTGTTTGCATTTAAAGCTTAGTTGACGATTCATTGCCTAGATAGATGAATATCAATGACTTTTGAGTAACCTAGCTATTGATACCCTTCAATTGAGTAGATGATATCCACTTGAGCGAATTAGAAAAGAGACCTGATTGATAAATTTAACGTGTTAATTGTGTGTGCTGCACACGGCAATCAAACATGCACCTCATAGACCTTCTATGACAATGCTTTTGTGAATGGATCTGCTAGATTATTCTTTGTATCTATCTTCACTATCAGCACATCACCACTTGCTACGATTTCTCGTATGATATGATACTTCCTCTCAATGTGTTTTATTGCTCTGTGAGTTCATGGTTCCATTGAGTTCGCCACAGTACCAGAGTTATCACAATAAACGTAGATAGTCTTAGACAACTTAGGAATCACGTCTAACTCTAGGAGGAGGTTCCAGAGCCATACTGCTTGTTTGAAGCTTTTGAAGCTGCCACAAATTTTTTTCCACGGTGGAGTCCGCAATGCACTTCTGCTTTGCGCTCCTCCATGCTATGACGCCACCTCCCAAAGTGAACACATAGCTAGAGGTAGACTTTTTCTCATACTGATCTACCTAGAAATCTGAATCTGTGTAACCCACAGGGAACAATTCTTCACACGGATAGACAAGAAAATTATCTCTAGTCATTTCAAATATTTGAGAATGTGCTTTACCACGGTCTTGTGCGCCTGTTTAGGGTTAGACTGATATCTCGCTGATCTGGCCTCATACATAGCATTGTGATCACTAAAATTATTTAACAGTGACTTAGCAAAGCTAATAATATAGTGGCAAAGATAAAATTATCGATCCCACAGGGAAAGAAATAACGAAAAATCTTGAAGTACTAAGTCAGACGTTCTTGAAAATACTGATTAGGAAAATCGAATGAAAAGGTTTTGGTTGTTTTGAAAATCGCAATCTTTGCTATCGAAAATTAAACAGGAAAATTGAAAAGCTTTTGAAGTCAAATAAGAGAAGCACAGATTCCAGGGATATCTACCTATCAAGTATAACATGTATGAACAAATCGATTAATTCCCAATTTTAATTCCTCTTCGTAGTGAAACATCAGAAAAGTATTACGAACTTCTTTGTTGGACAATTCGTAAAGTAGATTAATTAACTACCTATCTCCGTTCGGTCTCAAGATAAATTAACTAACTCCAAAGATCTACAGATTTATTCCTACAATTAATCTCCTTCAGTTACGACAAGAAATCAAATTATATTGTGAAAATCTCTTTCGATTGAAAACTATTACAGTTACGTCTCTAGAATTCAACTAGTAATTCTAAGTTGTGGCCAACATACTTAAAGATTAAGAATAAAACCAAATTTCACAAACTACGAAGGGAAAGGGAAAATAATTCAATTAATCACAACATGCATACAACGATAGTTCGAAACCCTAGAATCTGAGAAGGGATTTAGTTACACATATTCATGGTAATATTCATCAAAGAAAAATACAACCTGAATTGCATAAAAACTGGAATCCGAAAATCTTCTCGTGATAACTTGTCTTCAAACATAAAAATTCTTCAACTCTAATATTCTAATGATTGCTCTAACTCTCTCTCTCTAATTCTAGTCTCTCTAATTCTAGTCTCTCCACCGTGAAAGTCGAAATTTACATGAATTTATAATGATGAAAGATGTATCTAGCAGCATCTAGGGTTAGATATGCCTCTATCTCCAAATCAGATAAGAAACAGGATTTCTGCGTGCGCGTCGACCGCGTCTGATTGGCGTCGATCGCGTCTCAACTTCTTGCCTCGTCAATCGCTTCTGAACGGCGTCGATCGACGAGGTCTCCTTCTTCCATCGATCGCCTTCTCCTTTGCTTCATCGATCGTTTAGCAACAACATGCCTCGTCGACCGACTAAGGGTCCTCGTCGATCGACGAAGTCTCGAGCACTGGATCCTGATTCCTCTGTTTTTTCGACTAGAAACCTGCACGATTCATCAAACACGACATTCCAAGTACAAAATCCAATTCATGCATGAAAACAAGTACAAAAACGATCTAAACACTACACAATCAGTCAAAGAACTATAAGATAAGTTGGTGAAAATCCTAACTTATCAACTCCCCCAAACTTAAACCATTGATCGTCCTCGATCAATTTACAGAAAAGGATTCTAATCAAAGTGCAGATACAAGTGTGCAAGGCCTCACAAGCCTCTTTTGCAAGTTATGTTTCACTCATTCACATAAATCATGCAATTCAAACAAATTCTCATTGGTAAACTATTAAGGAGAAACCTCACCGGGCAGTGTTTGCACTCATCGCTCAATCAAGCAAAAAGGGTTTTGAAATTTCACACAATCAAAGTTTTAGTTTATTTCACCATAGGTTTGACAAATTTCTCATCTCTCCACTGCTTGTTAGTGCGGTTTTTCAGGGAATCAGAAAGGTCTTCATTTGGTTGTAATGTGGCTTACCTAATAGGTAGGATATTTTTGGCTAAGTGACTCAATATATTTCAATGAAACCCAAAGACTCAAACATATCATAACCACATCATTTTTTTTCTATTTTCACACACAATCTTGTTCTTTTCCTTTCTTTTCTTTTCATCATTCTCGGGGTTCCTAAGAACTTGCTTTATGAACAACATAAGTAAGTTTCCCTCACTTCTTTCTTTCTCTTTTTCACCAATGTTCATTTTTTTTCTTTTCTAACTTTTCCCATAGAAACCCTCAAATCAAAATTTCTTTCTTTTCTCTCTTTTTTTTTTTTCTCACATGGCCTCTCATCACATTCCCACAATTCACACCATCCAATAAATCACAATCATCTTATTCATCAACCCTTCTAATCAAAGAAAAATTCATTCAAGGCTCAAAGGGGCTACAAGTGAAGATTTAAGGTTAGTGTATGGGAGATGGGCTACGAAAGAACATGCCTAAAATCATTTTCACCCTATTACCACACTTAATTCAATCTCAAGAGAGAAATTTGTCAAATTCTAGGAAATAAATCTAACAACTTTGTCACTCATCAAACGAAAACAATTGGCACAAATCTCACAAGGTAGAAATTTCGTTGCTCCTTAATAATTAACCAATTTCGAACAGTCATCATGCAAAGATTTAAGTTTCAAAGATCAACATATCAAATAAAACAGCTTCTATCATCGGCTACTCTATCACACAGATTATCATTCTTAATCAGCAAATATCTCGATTATCAATCAATAATTCTAGTTCAAGCAAAGACAAGTAAGTAGTCATAACACCATCATAATCAAAAAGTTCCGACTGTACTATGTTCAAAAGCTCCTAAACAATGCTCAGACTATTCACTTAAATCAAGTACCACAAATCAAGAGTTCAAAAATACTAATTTTAAGTAAAAAGCCTTGTAGATTGTTCACACTGAAGCAAAAGAACAAGGATGGTGATGGTTCAAATTCGAAAACAAAAACATCAAAAACAATGAAAAATCAACAAAAAGCAGAAAAAAAAATGAAAACAAACAAACGTTTCCCTTTTCCTATCATCATCCCCCCAAACTTATTCACTCGAAGGAGTGGAAAAGTTTGAAAGTTAGATAAGGAAAAAGAGAAACGATACCTCATTCCTCCTCATCGGAAGGATCCTCCATCTGAACATCGGAAGATGCCCACACTGGCAGTCGGCGGCGGGGGTCCAGTCGAACACTCTGCTGGGGCTGGGAACTGGACTGAGGCTGCGTGTTGAGGAGCAGCTGCCGCATCTGAACATCGAGGTTATCCAACCTCGTGTTCACATTCCGCTGGAAGTTTGCCTGCAAATCAGCCTGCTGCTGCATGTACTGGTAGATCGTCGTCAGATCCACCCCGGAAGATGAAGACTCTCCCGCGAAGTGGTGTGTCTGTTGTCCACCAGTCTGATCAGGAATGTGCTGTCCTCCCTCGTCATCCTCGTCCTCGTCCTCCTCATCAGCTTCTGGGGGCGGCTGTGGCTCACTCTGGTTTGGCCGGGTCAGTGGTCGGTGTCGGAGTCTGGAGGTGCCTGGAACTCCTTGTGCACCGGTCATCAACCTCATGTGTGCGCGGGTGCTCATCAACCAATTATCACGGAAGTGATAATCGGTGACGTGTGTGAGGTACCGGTTCGGCAGTGGAAACCGGTCTCCATTGGACATCCGCAGGGACCAACCTCTCTCCCGCGGCGAAATCATCATCATCCTCACCAAAGCCCCCGTGCCAAGACCTCGGTTGTCATCATCGAGCTCCTCAAACTGTGACAAGTCAATCCCCACAAAATCTGCAATCGGGGTGATCAACCCCCCGCTCCAAATGTTGCCTTTCTTGGCCTTGATTTGCTTCCTCCAAAAGTCCATAACAAACGCTCCGAAGCTGAACTTCCCCTCCGTCAGCATGCAGTAGAGGGCGTAGAGTTCTCCAATTCTGACCTTGCCACTCTCGTGCCTGCCGGAAATCGACACCCCCATACATCTGTGGATGTATCTGAAAACAGGGTTGTCGATGGAAGAAGCCTTCAAATTCCCCGAGTCGAACACGCACAAGTCGTTGCTGGCATCTACAGCAATTTGGGACCAGAAGCGAGCACTGTCGAAGCTTGGGGGAGGAACACCATCTCCCCCTTCGTAGACTCCCCAAATTTCCTCGAGCTTGTTCCTTGGGAGCTCGTGGTAATTGTTCATCAGCTGGAACCCAATTGTGGTAGGCTCTGCTCCTGGCTCGACCTCAAAGACTCGGAGTGATGCAAAGAACTCCAAGACCAATGCCGGATAAGTTGGCCAACGGCCTGTCACCCACGCGCCCCAGCCAATCCTCTCCAAGAGGTTCTAAACGTCATCACGAATACCCAGCAGATGCATTGTCTCCGGGCAGGGATAGAGTGTCTGTCGGATTGCGAACTCTTCCCCCACGAACTTCTCGTAACGCTTCTGATGAGACCGTTTGGTGAATGTAGGTTGGAAGTCCATTGTCAATCTGCAAGGGTAGTGAAAGGATTTGTCAAAATTCATCACCCTTCTTCTCAAAATCTCAATGCAAGCATATCCAATTTGAGCAAAAATCCGAAGAAATCGATGTACCCATGCAAAATTAGTTTGACATTCATGCAATTCACTCTCAATTCTAGCCTATTATCATCACGTTTGACAGAATTTGGTCCAGAAATAATAAAGCTAGAAAATCACCCAAACAAGAAAAATTCCCCCCCAAACATTCGTATGAAAAATTCAATGAAACTCAAGCACAAATCAATCACGAGCAAGTATATCGATGAAAACCACAAACCATATCGAGTAATCACCACGAATAGCAACGAAATCGACAAAATTGCAAAAATGAACACAAGGGCTCCAAACTCAATTTTTTTGTCACAAATCATGCTCAAATCCTTCAAATCATGTGAAATAATCGAAAAGGAGAGTGTTAATATACATACCGTGGTTGATTTTGACGATTTTGGAGAGAAAAGTTCGAGTGTGGGGTTGGGAGAGAAAAACCGTGTGTGTGTTTGTGTTTGTGAGGAAGAAAATGAGGTGAGGGGGTTTAAAAACCCGTCTCTGTT
>JAPKLW010002114.1:81831-116179 GCA_026898455.1 Plectranthus barbatus
GTATATCGATGAAAACCACAAACCATATCGAGTAATCACCACGAATAGCAACGAAATCGACAAAATTGCAAAAATGAACACAAGGGCTCCAAACTCAATTTTTTTGTCACAAATCATGCTCAAATCCTTCAAATCATGTGAAATAATCGAAAAGGAGAGTGTTAATATACATACCGTGGTTGATTTTGACGATTTTGGAGAGAAAAGTTCGAGTGTGGGGTTGGGAGAGAAAAACCGTGTGTGTGTTTGTGTTTGTGAGGAAGAAAATGAGGTGAGGGGGTTTAAAAACCCGTCTCTGTTCGCGGCCCAGAATCGACCGCGTTGATCGACGAGGGGTCTTCGTCGATTGACGAAGCCCATTTTTCCTCGTCGATAGTTTTTTTTATCATCGATCGATGCCAATTTCTGACGATCGTCGTGGCCCGACTGGACTCGACACAAATTTGAAAAAAAACAAAACTGAACTGACTCGAAAATAAAAGAAATAAAACAGGAAACTGTTGGGTTACCTCCCAACCAGTGCTTGGTTTATTGTCGCTAGCTCGACAATACCTGACTTTTAAGGGCGGTTCAAGTAGTACTTCTCCACTGCTCCAATCTGAAGAGGGGTGTAGTACGGTTTCAGGTTTTGCCCGTTCACTCTGAAGGTCTTTCCATCTTGTCCGGCTAATTCAACTACACCGTTCATAAACTGGCAAATCACGGTGTATGGTCCGGCCCACTTTGATTGTAGCTTTCCGGGCATGAATCGAAGACGGGATTTGAAAAGGAGAACCTTATCACCTGAATGGAATACATGCGAGCGGATCTTTTTGTCATGGAATCTCTTCGCTCGATTCTTGTAGATGACGTTGTTCTCATAGGCCTCATCCCGAAAGTCTTCTAATTCATTCAGTGCCATGGCGCGGTCTTCTGCGGCTGTCTTCCAATCCAAATTCAATTCTTTCACCGCCCTCCAAGCTTTGTGCTCCATCTCGACAGGAAGGTGATATGATTTTCCGAAGATCAGCTGATACGGAGATGTCCCAATCGGTGTTTTGTAGGCGGTGCGGTATGCCCAAAGTGCATCATCGAGAACTGCCGCCCAATCCTTTCTTTGCTTGATCGTCTTCTCCAATATCTGCTTGATTTCTCTGTTGGCTAATTCCGTCAACCCGTTCCCTTGAGGGTGATATGGAGTGGTGACACGGTGCTTTACTCCGTATCTGGCAAGGAGAGATGAGAGCCATCTGTTGCAAAAGTGTGATCACCCATCACTGATCAGGGCTCTCGGTGTTCCGAATCTTGTCATCAGCATCTTCAGGAACTTGATAACGACTTTGGAGTCGTTGGTGGCTGTCGGAATGGCTTCGACCCACCGTG
Organism: Plectranthus barbatus; assembly: GCA_026898455.1. Lineage (NCBI taxonomy): Eukaryota > Viridiplantae > Streptophyta > Magnoliopsida > Lamiales > Lamiaceae > Plectranthus > Plectranthus barbatus. Next base: position 83,194 of record JAPKLW010002114.1, read on the forward strand.
ATACATAATCAATTGCCAACATGATGTATGTGAATCCTTGCGATTTCGGGAAGGGTCCCATGAAATCGATCCCCCAGACATAAAATATTTCAACTTCAATCACCGGTGTCTGTGGCATCTCATTCTTTCGCGATATGTTGCCAGTCCTCTGGCATCGATCACAGACCGTTATCCATCCACGACAGACTTCATAGATGGAAGGCCAATAGAATCTGCTTGCAAGGATTTTGAAGGCAGTCCGATTGGCCGAATGGTGTCCACCGGTAGGAGATGAATGGCATGCCTCGAAGATTTTGTGCCACTCGGACTGGGGCACACAGCGGCGAATGACACCGTCAGCTCATCTGCGCCACAGGTAGGGATCCTCCCAATAGTAGAATCTGACGTCGTGCAGAAACTTTTTCTTTGCGTAAGGGGAGCAATCCGGAGGAAGTACACCGCTGGCCAAGAAGTTGGCAAAATCTGCAAACCACGGAGTTTTGGATTCATACATTTCCTTCATGTCCCTCAAGGCATAGACCTGTTCGTCGGGGAATGTCTCTCGGATTGTCAATTGCTGATCGTCCCCCTTGACTGGCGGTTCAAGCCTCGACAGGTGGTCGGCGATGACATTCTCGCTTCCCTTTCTGTCCTTGATCTCCAAGTCGAACTCTTGCAACAACAGAATCCACCGAATCAGTCTGGGCTTGGCATCTTGTTTTGCAAACAAGTACTTGATTGCTGCGTGGTCGGTGTAAACAATTGTTTTTGAGCCTATTAGATAAGGCCGGAACTTGTCGAACGCATACACAACCGCGAGCATCTCTTTTTCCATCGTGGTGTAGTTGCACTGAGCTGGATTCATACTTTTGCTGGCATATTGGATAACATGGAAGAGTCTTCCTTTCATTTGGCCCAGAGCTGCTCCAACCGCATAATCGCTGGCGTCGCACATCAATGTGAAAGGCTCATCCCAATCTGGTGCAGTCAGGACTGGTGCAGTTAGCAGCGCTTCTTTCAATCTCTCGAATGCTTTCAGACATTCTTCATCAAACACGAAGGACACATCCTTCTCCAACAAGTTGCACAGTGGCCGGGATACCTTTGAGAAGTCTTTGATGAACCTCCTATAGAATCCTGCATGACCTAGGAAACTTCGGACGACTTTGACGTTTGTTGGTGGTGGCATCTTCTCAATGGCTATCACTTTGGCTTGATCTACCTCCAATCCTTCGGCTGACACTCGATGTCCCAACACGATTCCTTCCCTCACCATGAAATGGCATTTCTCCCAATTGAGGCAAAGATTTGTCTCAGTGCATCTCTGAAGTACAGTAGCCAGATTCTGCAAGCAAACATCGAATGAGCTACCAAAAACTGAGAAATCATCCATAAATACCTCCATAATGTTCTCGATGAGGTCGTGGAAGATCGCTATCATGCATCGTTGGAAGGTGGCCGGTGCATTGCATAATCCAAAGGGCATCCGTCGGTAGGCGAATACTCCATATGGACAGGTGAATGCCGTCTTGTGTTGATCTTCCGGCGCCACAGCTATCTGATTGTACCCTGAGTAACCATCAAGAAAGCAGTAAAAAGGATAACCAGATAATCTATCTAGCATTTGATCAATGAATGGAAGAGGGTAATGATCCTTGCACGTGGCGGAGTTTAAGGCTCGGTAGTCAATGCAGACTCGCTATCCCGTGATCGGTCTTTGCGCTACTTCCTCTCCATCATCGTTCTTCACAATTTGCATTCCTCCTTTCTTGGCTACTACTTGTGTAGGGCTTACCCACTTGCTGTCGGAAATCGGGTAGATCATGCCATGGTCAAGGAGTTTGAGAACCTCCTTCTTGACAGCCTCTTGCATGATAGGATTCAGACGTCGTTGTGCTTGTCTCTTTGGTTTCGCATCCTCTTCAACGATGATCTTGTGCATGCACAGCGAAGGACTGATTCCTTTGATGTCTCCCAAGGTCCATCCAATGGTGGACTTGTATGTCCGCAAAACTCGCAACAGCTTGTCAAGTTCCCCCTGTGAAAGATAAGAAGAAACGATAACAGGGTAAATGCTGTCTGAGCCTAGGAATGCATACCTGAGATGTGATGGAAGTGTCTTGAGCTCCAGAATTGGTGGTTCAGAGCTGGAGGTCGACTTCTCCAGGTTTCCGTCGATCGATGGAGCATCTTCGTCGATCGACGAGAATGGTTTCGAAGCGTCGATCGATGAGGCATCAGACTCGATCGACAAAGATGTTGCTGCGGCTTTGCTCGACGAGGCAGTGGACTCGATCGACGAAGCATTACTGTAGTGGCTGGGCAGCGGTTCTCTTTTAAGTTCTTTCTCTCGAGTTACTTCTTTGAACACGTCCAGCTCTACAACCAGGTCTATGATCCCTTCGGTAGCTTCATCCAGATTTGTGGACGAGGAAAGGGTGTGTTGCAGGCAGTTCTCCAGGTAGTCCGGCTCACTTTTGAGACAGGTGAAGGGGGAAGACATTACCGGACTGAAGCAATTGATCATGTGGCATTCTTCTGCATAACTTCCATTGTTCACGGACTCATTGTTCACTCAGAATGTCAGCTTGTCATCTCGGATGTCGATCAATGCCCCTCCGGTTTTCAGAAACGGTCTCCCAAGGATTAGAGGAATATTTCGATCCTCCTCCATATCAAGTACCACAAAATCGGCTGGGATTATGAAATCCTTGACCTTCACCAGCACATCTTCAACAATGCCCTTCGGATAGGAGACTGATCGATCAGCCATCTGCAGTGAGATCGTCGTGGGTTTGATGTTGCCGATCTTTAGCCGCTTGAAGATTGAAAGCGACATCAGATTGATTGATGCCCACGAGTCACAGAGAACCTTTCCGAAGGTCTCACCTCCGATGACACAAGAGATTGTGAAGGTGTAGGGTTTGAGTCTATGAGGGACAACACAAGTTGCCATTAATTAAATACTTGCCAAGGATCGTTCTTAGGGTACCAGGAATAAATTTCAATTAAACAAATCATGCGAACCTATGCATGCTCCTACAAAATTAATTGCAGAGGATGGATTTAGAGAATACCTGATTTCACCGTTTGATCTACAGATCTAGATCGGAGCCAATAACGATGAAATAACCTTAGATCTTGAGATAGAACGCCGGCGATGGACAGTGATTCCTACAGATCTAATCTTCTGATTTGTTCCCTTGCTCCTTGGAAATCTGGTGAGGATTATCCACCAAGTTGAATCCGAGATCTGGAGGAATCGATCAGTTCCTCCCACCGGATAGCCGCCGCCGTTTCTCTCTATTTTCAATATACTGAAACCCTAGTTATCACAACTTAATGATCTGATAGAGAGAAGGCCTATATATAGTGTTAGGGTTTTGAGAAACCCTAACCCTAATGGGCTGTGAGCAATTAATGGGCCAGACCAGGGATCAGATGCAAATAATAAAGTGGGCCCTCTTTATTAATTAATCCTTCCTTGTTCAACCCAGAACATAATTAATTAATAAAACATTATTTTAACCTTCACCACGGTAACAATGCTGACTCGCCCCTTTATTACCACGTTATTAGGAACGGGTTGCACCAAACTAACATGATCCACATATTTAAGGTCATAGACATTCATTAATTAATTTGGCTTATGACAATCAGCCACAATTAATTAATCTCTTATTTCCTGAGTAATGCCACTCACCCCTTTTCACTTATGCCTGAATTAAATAATTCAACCTGCAGGGTTTAGCATAATGAACCTTGTGAGCTCCTCAGGGAATGTCACCATCCTGAAACGGATATGCTTACCTAAACGTCCAGACTAAGCAGGCCACACACAAATTGCCAACACCCAAAATACGGGTATAAGAGTACATGTAAGACTCGCCACCATGGTAAATCAAAGTGCGGTCAATCTGTGTGTGCCCCTTATCCTTCAGTTAGGTTTAAGATCATAGGAAGTATGTTAGGGATCTGGCTCATTCATATGTCAATGAGAATGGCACATCCCACTGTTGATCCCATCAATACATAACTATGTACCGACACATCAAGTAGCTAGGATAAGCCCACTTATGAACCGATGTGCCGCAGCTTAGACCGACAGCCTATCCAGGGACCGTCTCAGCTGTGATACTGTTTATATCTCGCTAGGTCAACCGATTCATATGATCCTCTGTGATCTCCTACACACCATATGATCATCCCTATAGGCGAGATAATAGGATATTATGATTCGTTGTATGTTTGTTCCATCAGACAGCGAGCATTGTTGCGGCAACATATATGAAGACCAGTGTACAAAACACTTAATCATATATGCTTTTAGTATATAATCCCAACAGAAGGAACCTGGGTCCTCCCTTTTGATCGGCATCTTCTTTTGGATGATGGCGCTGCACTCTTCGAACAGGTTAACCGTCTCATGCTCCAAGAACGGTCTTTTCTGGGAGACCATGTCTTTCAAAAACTTGATGTACCCGGGCATCTCTTGAAGAGCTTCTACCAATGGAATGTTGATATGCACCTTCTTCATTGTCTCCAGAAATCGTGCATATCTTTCGTTCTTCTTGGTCTTGGCAAACCGCTGCGGATACGGCAGAGGCGGTTTCTTCATTGGCGGTTGAGGGGCAGCCATCGATCGATGCTGATCAGGCTCGATCAATGCGTCTTTTGGGGATCCGTCGATCGACGAGGATGCTCCGTCGGTCGACGGAGCTTCGCCTGGGGCGATTTCGGCCTCTTCTTCGGATTCTTCTTCATCTCGGGCCCCTGGTTTTGCTTGTTCAGGCCCTTCATAGGTCTTGCCCCCCCTCAGAGTGATAGCGTTCACTTGATTCCTCTGATTCTGATTCTTGGGATTGACCTGGGTGTTGCTCGAAAGTTGCCCCGGCTTGTGCTTGGTCCCAAGGGCATCTGCGTTCTGGCTGACTTGATTCTCAATGATCTGCATGTGCTTCTGCACCTGATCGACCTTTGTGTTCACCCCCGAAATCTCCTATTTTAACTTAGTCACAGTATCTGTGGAGCCTTCCATGAACTTAGCTAAAATCTCCTCGAGATTTGGCTTCTTCTTCTCTACCACTTCTCCGTTTTGCACGGCAAATCCTGGTGGTGGTTGCTCTGCAGCTTGAGGATTTGCATAAGAGAATCCAGGATGATTCCTTGCGTGATTGTAATTGTAGGGCTGGTTATTCTGTTGATTGTGGTGTTGGTAACCACCTCGATAATTTTTCTGATAACCATTCCTCTGAACAAAATTCACCTCAGCATTGTTCTCCTCGATTGGCCCCTGCACTGCTTCAACTGCAGCAACCGTTTTTTCTTGCTTCAGGTTAGCGAACTCTTCCCTGAGCTTTTTCAGCTCGGCTGCCAAATCTGGTTGCTCGGCAACTTTTTCCACAGCTTTTTCCACCACTTTCTCTACAGCTTTCACAGGCCGAGTTCGGCTTGTGGACCACCGTTGAGTGTTGTTGGCCATCTTTTGGAAGAACTCCATGGCCTTTTTCCCACTTTTCATCATGACTGTGTCTCCAAGTGTGGTGTCCACCAGTTTGGCTGTTTTATCATTGAGCCCTTCATAGAATGCTTCAGCTTGTTCTCCTGGCGGAAAACCATGTCCGGGACAGGCTCTCAGTAGGTCCTTGAATCTTTCCCATGTCTCGCTGAAGCTTTCATCAGGCCTTTGAGCGAACCTGATGATTTCTTTCCGTCTTTGCCGAATAACAGTCGGAGGGAAGAAGTTCCCTAGAAACTTGTTTCTCAGTTCGGTCCACGTACTTATGCTTCCTTTGTCCAGTGCAGTGAACCATGACTGTGCCTTATCCCTCAGAGAGAATGCGAACAGACGCATTCGGATGGCACTCTTGCTGACTCCTCCAATTTTCACAGTATTGCAGAGCATAATGAATTTGTCCAAATGTGCATAGGGATCCTCGGTAGCTCTTCCTCCGAATTGGTTTTGTTGCACCATCTGTACCAATCCGATCTTCAGTTCAAAATTGTTGGCATTGATGCCAATCTTGAAATTTGTCTCCTTGAACCGAGGTTTGTACCTGTTCTGCATGGCTTCTTCCTCCTCCTCATCGTCAGACTCTTCTGGAGGATCCTGATTGCCTTCCTCTCCATTGTCGAGATTGTCCTCGAATAGTGGGTTGTTCCTTTCCAAATGGTATTGTTGGATTTGCGCTCTCATAGCTTGGACTTCTTGGAGAAGCAATGCCAGCTCCTCTGCAGTTAGAACTGGTGGAGGCGGTGGTGCGTTATCTTCCATTGTGTTATTACTTGAGCTTTCCCGAGCACGCTTGTTCCTTCGGATCTTTCTGCAAGTAGCTTCAATGTCCGGATAGTAATAAAGCGGGTCCTTTCCTCTGGCTCTTGTACTCATGCACCACCTGTACAACAAAGGAGGTAGTGAGATACAACTGGAAATAAAACGAAACAAACTGAAATAAACAACGAAAATTTGGAAAAACAGAAGCGACGTCGATCGCTTGGAACTAGCGTCGATCGACGGAAAGATTTCACTTCGTCGATCGATGCGGCGTCCTCGTCGGTCGACGGCAGGTACGAAAAACTTGAAGAAATTACAGGAAACATAAAAATTTACAGCCTAAAGCAATATTTCAATCACAGACTTAATAGTAAGATTAATTCTATTATTTCCCCGGCAACGGCGCCAAAATTTGATCACTAAAATTATTTAACAGTGACTTAGCAAAGCTAATAATATAGCGGCAAAGATAAAATTATCGATCCCACAGGGAAAGAAATAACGAAAAATCTTGAAGTACTAAGTCAGACGTTCTTGAAAATACTGATTAGGAAAATCGAATGAAAAGGTTTTGGTTGTTTTGAAAATCGCAATCTTTGCTATCGAAAATTAAACAGGAAAATTGAAAAGCTTTTGAAGTCAAATAAGAGAAGCACAGATTCCAGGGATATCTACCTATCAAGTATAACATGTATGAACAAATCGATTAATTCCCAATTTTAATTCCTCTTCGTAGTGAAACATCAGAAAAGTATTACGAACTTCTTTGTTGGACAATTCGTAAAGTAGATTAATTAACTACCTATCTCCGTTCGGTCTCAAGATAAATTAACTAACTCCAAAGATCTATAGATTTATTCCTACAATTAATCTCCTTCAATTACGACAAGAAATCAAATTATATTGTGAAAATCTCTTTCGATTGAAAACTATTACAGTTACGTCTCTAGAATTCAACTAGTAATCCTAAGTTGTGGCCAACGTACTTAAAGATTAAGAATAAAACCAGATTTCACAAACTACGAAGGGAAAGGGAAAATAATTCAATTAATCACAACATGCATACAACGATAGTTCGAAACCCTAGAATCTGAGAAGGGATTTAGTTACACATATTCATGGTAATATTCATCAAAGAAAAATACAACCTGAATTGCATAAAAACTGGAATCCAGAAATCTTCTCGTGAAAATTTGTCTTCAAACATAAAAATTCTTCAACTCTAATATTCTAGTGATTGCTCTAACTCTCTCTCTCTAATTCTAGTCTCTCTAATTCTAGTCTCTCCACCGTGAAAGTCGAAATTTACATGAATTTATAATGATGAAAGATGTATCTAGCAGTATCTAGGGTTAGATATGCCTCTATCTCCAAATCAGATAAGAAACAGGATTTCCGCGTGCGCGTCGACCGCGTCTGATTGGCGTCGATCGCGTCTCAACTTCTTGCCTCGTCAATCGCTTCTGAATGGCATCGATCGATGAGGTCTCCTTCTTCCATCGATCGCCTTCTCCTTTGCTTCGTCGATCGTTTGGCAACAACATGCCTCGTCGACCGACTAAGGGTCCTCGTCGATCGATGAGGTCTCGAGCACTGGATCCTGATTCCTCTGTTTTTTTGACTAGAAACCTGCACGATTCATCAAACACGACATTCCAATTACAAAATCCAATTCATGCATGAAAACAAGTACAAAAACGATCTAAACACTACACAATCAGTCAAAGAACTATAAGATAAGTTGGTGAAAATCCTAACTTATCACATTGCATACATGAGACTTCCATCGGGCGAAGCATACGACGCCTTACTCATCTCATCTTTCTCCTTTTGTGTCACTAGACATTGAAACTTAGAAAGATGTAAGCCTTGCCTGAAAGTAACAAACCCTTCATAGCGTTCTACATGCTAAAACGTTCAATCGCAGTATCCACGTATGAATCTTGAGATAATTCTAACATCCATTTCTTGCGATCTCGCAAGTCTTTTATACCAAGGGTGTATCCCACATTTCCAAGATCCTTCATCTATAACCTTTTGAATAACCACCCTTTTATGTCCAACCATACCTCCACATTGTTGCCAAATAGGAGAATTTCATCTACGTAAAGTGCAAAGAATACCACGCTTCCACTGACACATAGACAGTATACCCAACTATCCTTTGAACATTGTAAAAATACATAAAACTTAATCACTTCGTCGAAACATAAGTCCCATGACCGTGAAGTTTGCTAAAGTCCACATAAGGAATTCTTGAGCTTCAAGACCAAATGATCGTAACCATCGTGCACATATCCTTATGTTGTTTCATATAGATGTCACTACCTTCTTTAAGGTACTCGTTTAGAAACACGGTTTTAACATCCATTTGCCAGATTTTTAGGTATATATGTGGAGCTATGGCAAGGAGTATCTGAATGGACTTCAGCATGATGATCGGTGCAAAATCAGCACACAAATTATAGCACAGGTTAAATAAATTTATAGTTAACCCAAAGGTTTGTCGCACCCACAGAGATAGTGCAACGAGATTAATTCATGTACTGAATGTAGTTTTTCAATATTTTATTTGAGCAAATCCAACTTTGAAGGGTTTTGGGTTTTATGAAATAAACTTTTGAAAGAAATTAAAACATATAGGAGCACAAATCCTAGGGAAATCTACCAATCTGATCAACATGCAAGAAAGAAATAGTTCAAACCCATAAAATACTTTTGGTGGAAAATTTGGTGAAGTGGAACTAATTCCTTGGGGGGCAATTAAAACCTAGATTATTAACTAGTGATTATCTCATCTCGGTCAAAAAAGCACAAGTTAATCTCATAAAAGAAATCAGGTTAATCCTACAATCAAATTCTTCTTGGTCGGACAGAAAATCAAGTGTATTAGACTCTTACTTCCTAAAATTAATTTTCACCTCTTGGTCCATCAATTAATAACTAAAACCTATTCCAATCTTCATCTCTCGATCATTCAATTGAAAATAGATTTAAAACGAAACTAAAGAGTTTAAACAAATCTAAGTATTTGAATAATTCGAATCAAGGCATGTATCACAGATGGAGAAACTCTAGAATCTTATAAAGAGTCTAGCCTAGCATATTAAAAAAAAACATTGAAACATAAAATAAATGTTTCATTAAAATAAAGATGCAAAGAAATCGAAGTACAAGAAAATGAAGGTTCTTGATTCCAACTCTTGAAAACTTGAAAACCAAAGACTAAAATTAAAATTAAAATTGGAACTCTCAATATTGAACTAGACATGAGTTTATATAGAGATATGGATTAGCTCTAGAAAGGTAGGAATGGATGAAGTTGGGTATTTTCTTCTTAATTTTTTCCCAACAATTGGTTCGGTAATTTCCTTCTTCAAATTTGCCAAAACATGCAAAAATCTGAATTTCCTTCTCTAACAAATTGGCTCGCGTTGACCGACATGGATGCGCATCGGTCGACGTTCCTTCCTTTTGTCGATATTTCTCCGAGCTTAAAATCCCTTCCGTCGATCAGCTTATGTCGACCCACATGAAGTTGTGTCGGTCAACGCGGCTTCATTTTTTGTGTCGGTCGGTATTCTTCCACGGCGGTATGAAATAGACACTCATGTGGCCGATTTCTTCATCTTTTTACCAAGTCCTCACTTGTTTGATGATTTCTCCTACACAACCGTGTCCCATAAGCTTAATACCTTCCAAAACATACTCATGCTCAAATGATTCTAAAAAACAAATTAAAATGCATAAATGAAATACGAAAATTAATGCAATAAGTGAGTAGAAATATGAGCTTATCAATTCCCCCTAATTTAAACTCTTGATTGTCCTTAATCAACAGAATTATAAACTAAAAGCTCAAGTAATTGAGAAGTGCAATGCCTCACAAGATCCATCACATTCAAAACTAAAGATCCATAATACACCAACACTTTGGAAGATTTGGAAAATTTGTAAACTGTGGAAGACTCATTGGAAAAAGTATTTTGCTCATTCACTCAAGTGTTTATGGTTCCATATGAGATCATACAGAAAAGTCATGCAAGTTAAGTTCTACCATAGGCTTGCAAATACTCTCATTCCTCCACTGCAAAAATGTGCACACAAGACCTAGGATCAGAGAGGACTTTATTTAAGGTTGTAATGTAAGGCTTTTGTAAGGAGTAGGAAAATTTGGCTAAGTGACTAAAATTCATTGAGTTCGCGACTCTCAACAAACCAAAACCACTATCTTACTTCATTCACCCATCTCCGTAAATTACTCAATACATAACAAGGCTCTTCCTTTTTCTCATTTTTTTCTTTCCACATTTTTTTAGTCCTTTTATGCTCTTAGTAATTTTGTTGATGAAATTGAGCTTATAAGGATAACACCTTAAAAAAAAATTCTTCTCCTTTTATTTCTAGAGGTCAACCTTTTTGCTCACCCACAATTATTATCTTATCCTTCTCAAATAATCTTCAAACCCAACTCTTATGGACAAGAGTGATTTTCCTATCACTTTTTTTACACTTCATCGACAAGGAAAGAAAAACACTTAGGCTAAAAAAGGGCTGACTAGAGATAAATTAAGACAATGTTTACGATAAGGGCTTACAAAGATGACCTAAAATCACTTCCTAGACTTGTGCACACTACACAGTCTTGAAACATAAACAAAACAAGTTCTAAAGATACTTAAACATGTAGACACACTTACAATCGAATTTAAAGCTCAAATCTCACACTTGGGACAAAATTTCCACCACAGAAAACATCAAATCATTATCTAACATCATGTCGATGCAAGTTTCAAATCAGTAAATCCTGCGGTATTCTACATTCATAGACATTCTCAATCACTATTGCAAATAGTCCAAATCACCGTCAATCAATTCTAATCTCATACTCTAGTAATCATAACTCACAAATTCCCACAAAATAAAAAAAATTTCAAATTTCCCCAAAATTTACATAGGCATAAATTTAATGATGGAAAACCAGTAAATAAAAAGGTAGAAAACAGTTTCAAGCCCTTTAATCCTCCTCCCCCCAAACTTATTCAAATATCAGAGAGAATAAGTTTGAAAATTAGACTCAGGGTTTGAAATTGTACCTCAAATATTGGTCTCAGACACCAATTTGTTATCCCCTTTCCTTCAAAACTCGAACGGCGTGAAATTTTGGCCTTTAGCACTCCATGACGACCAACGCGAACCCACGTCGATCGACATGGAGCCTTCTATTTCGACCTTCTTGTCGGTCAAATTGTTCCAAATCACCTTGCTCAGCATCAATCGACACGAAGTTGTGTTGATAAAAATAGAGCTAGAATCCATCGTGGATCGACACAACTATCCTTTACCAAGGCGGTCGAGTCCAGACTCTTCGACCCCTTGAATAAATAGTAAAGACTCACTGGTTTTTGATAACAGTGGTGAACTCGGACTAAGGAAGCATAATTGCAAATTTCACTCCCTTATTTCCTTGTTCCCACCAAATGGATTCCTCTATTTCATCCGGCGTCTCATCTCCGTCTTCTCCGTCGGCAGATGTCACTTGATTGCACTCTTCTCTCCTTTTGTTCTTGTCAATGAGGAAGGTGATGGATTCATCATTGCCCCTAAGAGTAAGAGTGATTTCCCCCATCTTGCAGTCAATAAGGATTTATCATTGCCCCTAAGAGTAAGAGTGATTTCCCCCGATTAAGGAAGAAAGGTGTATTAAAAATCCACAATATTTTTGATAATGGATGAGAATGGTGAGGTCGTCTAGCTACCGACGTTAAGGAAGCGCTTGTTGGGAGACAACCCAACCGTTTTTCTTTCATTTGTTTTAAATCCTTGCCTAGATAGTGTTAATAATATTTCTTGTTTGTTTGTTAATCACTTGATTTACATGTGCTAGGGGGACATTTGAAGGATCGAGAGGAGTGATGACACACTGCCTACCTTTTGCAAACATAGTCTCACTTGACTAAGTTTGGGGGGCAGTTGCCAGTAGTCGGTGTCTTGGTCCATTCTCCTCCTCTTTCTCTTTACTCTACTTTCTAGATTAGTTTGTTTGAATTGAATTGGTCTTCGATATGGTTGTATTATGATCATATTTGATTCGCCGTGGATTTGAATGTTGGATGTGGATTGGATGTTTGGTTTTTATGATTATATGATATGTTTGGATGGAATTATTAGCGAGCTTGCATGATTTAATACTTTCTATTTGACATGGTTTGTGGATATGTTGTATGGTTTGGTTTGTATTGTGGAGCTAGTAGATATTGTCTTATATTTGTAAATTGTGGTTTGTGGAAAGTTTGGTGGAAATGAGAGCTTCATTGGCTTGTTTTATGCTCAATTGTTTAGTGGTGTTTCTGTTGTTATTAAGTAGGTACAAATAATGCATTGGAGAAGCGGTTCGATCGTGGCTACCGATGGGTAACGCATTCTATCGTTTCTCTTGTCAATTGTTCATTGCATGTAGATTGTTTTTAGGATGTTGTGTGCTTGTGTGTGTGTCTGTTGAACCCAAACAAGAACTTGAGATTGAACCATGATTGACTTAGTGGAGCTTGAATTTTGTCTCAACCAATAATATGGCGGAATCTTGATGCCGATGCATGTTTGAGTCTTACTTTTGAATTGTCGAGTTTTGTGTGTGGTTAATGTGTTTGACTTGACAAAGAGCTGAGAGTATTTGAGCCATGATATTGTCACATCTTGTTCGTTTGAGAGAGGCGAAATTGAGAGTGAAAAATCTAGAACTTGCATCTATTCTCTATCTATTTGGCATGAGTATGGTGACTAGAAAATGATATTAGACAATCGATTCTTAGTCCTACCTTGCACATCGGGAGTATAAGGTTGACTATCTTGATCATTTCTTGTCGTTCATATCTTTGACCCTCGTGATTGAGCTTATTTGGAGATATTTCTTTGATATTTTTAGGACCTAATTTGGGGGGAAAGAGTGTATGAGAGTGATTACGGTGTTTAAGTTGGGTTGGGAATTGATTGGAATCATGATGATTGAAAATGTTGAGGCATGAATATTATGAAATTAAGGATTGATTTGAATCCAAGAAAATGAGGCACCGACAAAAATTTTTGGTGCAAAAGTGTGAAAAAGAAAGAGAGACACCATGAAATGAATGAATGATTGTGTTAGAGAATAAAAAAAAGAGAAGAAAAGAGATGAAAAAAGAAAGAAAAGAGAAGTGTTGTGAAAATGAATAAGCCTCGGGTATTGAAGTGGTTTGAAGAGAATAAGTTTGAGGGTTTTGGGAGATTGAGAGTTTAGTCACTTTGGCCCAAAACCACCTACCATTTAGTAAGCCACGTTATAAGCAAAAACAAAGACCTTTTTTTATTCTAGAAACTGACTCATTGTAGTATAGTGGTGAGAATGGATGCAAGCTTATGGAAATCAAACTCGATATCTTGTGATTAAGTGAATCTCATCGTCCATAAACACGTGCGGGAGTGCTTTCTTTTCTTGTATCCAAATTTGATGAGTGGTTCATGTCCTTAGCATTAACTTTGTAACAAAATTGGGTGATAATCTCGTTTTACTTGCACATGCTAAGATTATCTTGCTGAGCTATGAGGTTTTGCATTAGGTGGATCGGTGACTTTACCTTGTTTTGATTGAGAACAATCAAAGGTTCAAGTTTGGGGGATTATGATATGTGCGTAAAATGACCTATATTTTGATGTGTGAACTTGCATGTTTGTGTCCATTTTACTCCCATATCATATGTTTTTGTTGTTCTTTTGTTGTGTTTTCGTGTATTTGTGTTTGGAATGGTGTAGGTTGAGTTTTGAGCATAAAACAACAATTTTGGTTGAGTTTTGGAAGCAAATCGTTCGAGTTTGGAGTCAAAGGAGGATAGGCTCGCTCTAGCGGAGCAGTGAAGGGAGTTTTCTGGAGTTCAGAGGCCAGGCTCGGTCGAGCCATAAGAATAGAGGGCTTGCTCGGCCGAGCGATGCAGGGTTGACCGAGCCACTGCCAATAGAGGGCAGGCTTGGTCAAGCCAATCTAGCTCGGCCGAGCCAGATCAATATTTTTAACGATTTTGGCAGTTATCGAGCCATTCCGGGCAAGCTATCTGAGGCTCGGGCGAGCCGAGGCCCTGTTTGCTCGCCAATAAAAGGGGGATTTTTGAGATTGAAGAGGACTTTTGCCCATTTTTCAAATAAATACTAGAGAAATTCTCTCCCAATCCATCTTCTATTCACTTCTCATCTACATTCAAGGAGATCAAGGCCACATTCCTCCACATTTGGTGAAGATCAAGGAAGACCAAGGGGCACATTGAGGACAAGGAATACAATTGAGGAAGATCTACATTTTACCTTCAATTTGTAATGGATTCTCTTACTCTTTCTATTGTATTGAACAAAATTGAAGGTATGAGGAGCTAAACCATTATGTGAGTGTTGTTTGAATGGATGATTTGTGAAATTGAGATTGAATGTTGATTGTTTACTTTCCTATTAGAGCTTGAATTGCACTAGATCTTAATCCTTACCACCTAGGTGTAGGTAATAGCCATCGTAGGACGTATTTGATGTGAACACTACAGCCAACATGCGGGTGGAATCATCGTGAATAGTGTAGATTCATACGATTCTAGATCAAATCCCTGTGCGGAGATAGGTCGTAGGGAATAATCTAGATTCTAGAAGGAGTGGTCTAGGATTTGATAACGTGATTGTTTGAGAGGTCTAGTATCATCAACTATTAGCTCGCCGTGACAAGGGGCTGACTAATTGAGGGTGGATTGCTCAATCTTTTAGGAATTAAAAAGGTTTACAACATGATTTGATCTCAATTGAACACTTTAGACATTCTTACAACAATCACACTTGTCTCATTGTTGCACTTGATACTCTATCTACCTAAGTTGAGAGATATATTTGATTTAGTTATTGAATTAGTTTGAACATGATTAGAAATGTGCTTTATTTCATCTATGTTTAGTTTAGCTATGATTTTTCCTAGATAATTGACAAACAACAACAAAAGCCTTGCCTAGCTATAAACTTCTAAGCGAATAGATGGTAGTCTATAAGGCAAATCGAAAGGACCTTGGATTGAAAATTTAACTTGGTTTGTGTGTTGAATTACACGTGCATCAAGTTTTTGGCGCCGTTGCCGAGGATTCTTTTGAGTAGGCTTATAGGTATTGTTGAAAGTTTGGAAGTTGTATGTTAGGTGTTCGATAAATTTCTTTAGTGAATATTGTTTTTAGCTCTTGTTTTGATAATTGTTCTTACTTTGTTTATTGAATTGTTTTGGTCTTATAATTGGCTTTTGTGATGTTTTGGAGGTGTTTGTAAATATGTCTTGTAGAAAGTTGTTTGTTAATTACTATTTTGTGTTACTTTGAGGTTGTTGGACTATTGTAGGTGTCAAATGGAGAATCATCGAGGAACTCACTCGGAGAGGCTTAACAATCTCCATAGGGAAATGGATGAGATGAGAGCAAAGATGGTTGAGAGACAATGACCGAGGAGGCCAATCCGGTTGGTATTTGAAGAAAGCTACCCATGGATGGAAGAGAGGAGACATGATCGGAAGGTGAAGTCGAATTGGGGATATGCAGAAGAGGAATGTAGTAATGAAAGATATGGGGATAAATGGGGGAATTGTGACCTCCGGAACAACATGAACTATCCCCCATCTGATGGCTACTCTCCATGTAGAAGTTATGAGAACCATACTTGGAATCCATCCATAACAAGAGTTCATTGTGATGAATAGGGTAGCCGTGATCATGAAAGAGTTAGAGAACCGAGATCATCTCGGGAAGCTTTTGAGAGGAGACAGGATAAGCTCGAGGGAAGCCTTTTGGAATTAAAAATGCAATTATCCTAAATCTTGAAGAATGTGAGTGAGAAGCCTCATGTGGAAGAGCATCCAATTGACACGAACATAGGTCTCGAAGGAAATTGTGAGGAGATTGATGGAATTGTGGAAGGTGAATGTGAGGATGCGGTAATGGTGCTTAAGGAAGTAAGATTTGAAGATTTGAAAATAGTGGAGGTTCAAGAAAAGGAACCAATGAAGGAAAGAGAAGCCTTTCTCCAAGAAGATGAAGAGGATGAAGGCACCAAGGAGGAGTTGCTAGTCATTGAAGATGAGAAGAATGCTGAGATTAAGATACCTTCACATGAGGAAATGCAAAAGGCTCAGGTATTGGTGCAGCTTTTTGAAGAGGAGTGTGAGGAAGAGCTTGTGGAGCCAATGGAGGTGCATGTTCTTATCTATGACATAGATGATGAGCTCGGTAGAGAATGTGTGGTGGATTTTATGATGAAGAGAAGTCTAGATGATACCTTGGAGAAAATATTGAAGGCACAAGCACCACCTTCGCCATTAGAGTTTGTCAAGACATTCAAATATCCTTGGAAGGATAAGAGGGGTGAAAGAAACATTGTCATTGACAAGTTGCTTCCAACTAAATGCCGATTAAGGCAGAAAGGTGTATTAAAAATCCACAAGATTTTTGATAATGGATGAGAATGGTGAGGTCATGTAGCTACCGACGTTAAGGAAGCGCTTCTTGGGAGGAAACCCAACCGTTTTTCTTTCATTTGTTTTAAATCCTTGCCTAGATAGTGTTAATAATGTTTCTAATTTGTTTGTTAATCACTTGATTTACATGTGCTAGGGGGACATTTGAAGGATCGAGAGGAGTGATGACACACAGCCTACCTTTTGCAAACTTAGTTTCACTTGACTAAGTTTGGGGGGGAGTTGCCGGTAGTCGGTATCTTGGTCCATTCTCCTCCTCTATCTCTTTACTCTGCTTTCTAGATTAGTTTGTTTGAATTGAATTGATCTTCGATATGGTTGTATTATGATGATATTGGATTCGCCGTGGATTTAAATGTTGGATGTGGATTGGATGTTTGGTTTTTATGATTATATGATATGTTTGGATGGAATTATTAGCAAGCTTGCATGATTTAATACGTTCTATTTGGCATGGTTTGTGGATATGTTGTATGGTTTGGTTTGTATGGTGGAGCTAGTAGATATTGTCTTATATTTGTTGATTGTGGTTTGTGGAAAGATTGGTGGAAATGAGAGCTTCATTGGCTTGTTTTATGCTCAATTGTTTGGTGGTGTTTGTGTTGTTATTGAGTAGGTACAAAGAAGACATTGGAGAAGCGGTTTGATCGTGGCTACCGATGGGTAATGCATCCTATCGTTTCTCTTGTCAATTGTTCATTTCATGTAGATTGTGTGCTTGTGTGTATGTGTGTTGAACCCAAACAAGAACTTGATATTGGACCATGATTGACATAGTGGAGCATGAATTTTGTCTCAACCAATGATAGGGCTGAATCTTGATATCGATACATGTTTGAGTCTTACTTTTGAATTTCCGAGTTTTGTGTGTGGTTAATGTGTTGGACTTGACAAAGAGCTGAGAGTATTTGAGCCATGATATTGTCATATCATGTTCGTTTGAAAGAGGCGAGATTGAGAGTGAAAAATCTAGAACTTGTATCTATTCTCTATCTATTTGGCAAGAGTATGGTGACTAGAAAATGATATTAGGCCATCGATGCTTAGTCCTACCTTGCACATCGGGAGTATAAGGTGGATTATCTTGATCATTTATTGTCGTTCATTTCTTTGACCCTCGTGATTGAGCTTATTTGGAGATATTTCTTTGATATTACTAGGACCAAATTTGGGGGGAAAGAATGTATGAGAGTGAATACGGTGTTGTGAGTTGGGTTGGGAATTGATTGGAATCGTTATGATTGAAAATGTTGAGGCATGAATATTATGAAATAAAGGATTGATTTGAATCTTAGAAAATGAGGCACCAACAAAAAATTTTGGTGCAAAAGTGTGAAAAAGAAAGAGGGACACCATGAAATGAATGAATGATGGTGTTAGATAGTAAAAAAAGAGATAAAAAAAAGAGATGAAAAAAGAAAAAAAAAAGAGAAGTGTTGTGAAAATGAATAAACCTCGGGTATTGAAGTGGTTTGAAGAGAATAAGTTTGGGGGGTTTTGGGAGATTGAGAGTTCAGTCACTTTGGCCCAAAACCACCTACCATTTAGTAAGCCACGTTATAACAAAAAACAGAGACACTTTTTGAATCTAGAAACTAACTAATTGTAGTATAGTGGTGAGAATGGATGCAAGCTTATAGGGGGTAGGCTCGGCCGAGCTAGATCGAGATTTTTGACGGTTTTGGGGGTTATCGAGCCATCCCGGGCGAGCCATCTCAGGCTCGAGCGAGCTGAGGCCCTGTTTGCTCGCCTATAAAAGGGGATTTTTGTGATTGAAGAGGACTTTTGCCCATTTTTGAAATAAACACTAGAGAAATTCTCTCCCAATCCATCTTCCATTCACTTCTCATCCACATTCAAGGAGATCAAGACCACATTCCTCAACATATGGTGAAGATCAAGAAAGACCAAGGGGTAGATTGAGGACAAGTAATACAATTGAGGAAGATCTACATTTTACCTTCAATTTGTAATGGATTCTCTTACTCTTTCTATTGTATTGAACGAAATTGAAGGTATGAGGAGCTAAACCTTTATGTGAGTGTTGTTTGTATAGATGATTTGTGAAATTGAGATTGAATATTGATTGTTTACTTTCCTTTTATAACTTGAATTGCACTAGATCTTAATCCTTTCCACCCAGGTGTAGGTAATAGCCAACTGAGCCAACTGATATGTGTGTAAAATGACCTATTTTTCGATGTGTGAGCGTGCATGTTTGCGGCCATTTTACTCTCATATCATATGTTTTTGTTGTTCTTTTGTTGTGTTTTCGTGTTTTGAATGTTGTAGGATAGGTTTTGGGCATAAATTAGCATTTTTGGTGGAGTTTTGAAGGAAAATCGCACGAGTTGGAGTTTGGAGGCGTCGACCGGCCGAGCGGGGCAGGACTGGCCGAGCCAAGCTGGACAGAGAGCTCGACCGGCCGAGCGGAGCAGGACCGGCTGAGCGATGCCGGACAGAGAGCTCGACCGGCCGAGCCAAGCAGGACCAGCCGAGCGAGCCAATGGAGAAGTGGCTCAGTCGAGCCACTTCGACCGGGCGAGCCAGACCGGGATTTTCCAGCAATTTAGCGGTTTCCAGCTACGATCGGGCGAGCTGTACTTCGACCGGGCGATCCGAGGCCCTGTTTGCTCGTCTATAAAAGGGGGAAACTCAGTTATTTGAAGAACTTTTTGTTATTTTTACATTAGATCTAGTTAGGAGTTCCCCTAGATTCCAATTTTCCATCACGATTTCATCTCAATCCTAGAGTATCAAGGAGCTAAATTCATCAATCCTTGGAGGAGAATTGAAGATCCAAGGGGGTATATCAAGACCTAACAAATCCAATTGGGGAAGATTCCATTCTCTACTTGTCAATTGTAATGGATGTATTTGATTTCAACTTTGTATTGTTACAATTGAGAGGTATGATGTTCTAATTCAATTTGGATGTTGATTTGAACAAGGATGCATGAAAATTAGGTTTGATAATTGTTTTTTTACTTTCCTTTGAGAGCTTGAATTGCACTAGAACTTGTTCCTTACCTCTTAGGTGTAGGTCATAGCCAACTTAGGAGGTAGTTGACGTGAACGCTGCAGCCAACATGCGGGCAGAATCGTCGTGAATAGTGTAGATTCATATGATTTTAGTTCCAATCCATGTGCGGTGCTAGGTCGTAGGGCAATAATTGACGATCTATTTGGAGTGGTCTAGGACTTAATAACGTGACTATTTGCAAGTCTTAGCATCATCAACCGTTAGCTCGCCTTGACAAGGGGTTAACGAGTGTAGGGTCGATTGCTCAATCTCCTAGGGATTAAAATGTGTTTACATCAATGATTAACCTAATTGGATTGCATCTACGTTCATTTCAACATCCTATCTACCTAATTTGAGTATTTGCTTCTCTTGGTTTACCGATTTGTGGAGAGAATCGATTGAATGTTGATTGTTGGTTTAATTGATTGTTTGCTATATGATGTTAGCATAGATTGAAATTGATTGCCTAGTTGATAGAAACTACTCAACGATTCTATTTTGCCTAGCTATAAGTCTTTGCTATAGTATCTCGGTAATCTAGCGGGCGAAGGGAAGAAGGACCTGGATTTGACAAATTTTATTCTTGTGTAGCTAGGAGTTTAATTTGATTGAACTTTTTAGCTGCATCAAGTTTTGGCGCCGTTGCCGGGGAATTCATTTAATAGGTTGCTAGATATTGGGGGAAAAGTGAAGCTTGTAGGCTAGGTGTTTGTGTTATTGCTTGTGTGAACTTTTTGCTTTTTGCTTATTGTTTGATTGTTGTTTTTCCTTTGTTTGATCAAGTTGTTTTGGTTTGGTAATAGGGTTCTTTTGTGGAGTTGTAGGTTGTTTATGATCACGAGGTCCAAGGCTCGTGAGCTTTTGGAGAGGAAATTACAACAAAGGCAAGGAAATATTGAGATTGATTTGGAAATGGCTAACCCAGGAGAAGATACGGTTAGGATTGGAGAGTTAGAAAGACAGATTGAGTTGATGAAGGCTATACTAAATGAGAGGAATGGTCCTCGTAGACCACTTCAAAACCTTTTTCAACCTCAAGGGGAGCTGATGACTGGAGGTTTCCGGTTAGGAGTAAATGCCACGCAATTTGAGATAAAGCCACAGTTGGTCCAAATGATACAGAATAATCAGTTTGGGGGACATACGACCGAGGATCCGAATGTTCATATATCTCGATTTTTTGAAATTACAGATACCATAAAGATCAACCAAGTCCCCCAAGATCAAATAAGGCTGCGGTTATTCTCATTTTCTTTGAGGGACTCGGCGACGAATTGGTTCGAAGGTTTAGACAAGTCAAATATTGCCACTTGGGAAGAATTAAGAGAAAAGTTCTTATTCAAGTTTTTTCCACCAAGTTTGACTTTGAAGAGAAGGGCGGATATAACATCGTTTGGGCAAAGGTATGATGAACCTCTCTATGAAGCTTGGGATCGGTTCCGAGAGCTTCTACGCAAGTGTCCTCGACATGGTCTTTCTAGGAGCCAACAAATTTGCCAATTCTATGGTGGATTGAATTATGATACAAAAGTCATGATGGATGCTTCATCGGGAGGTGCATTTCTCGATCAAGAGGAGGAAGATGCTTGGAAGACAATTGAGAAGATGGCCGAAAATAGTTTCCAATGGGCAAAGGAATGGAAAGATTATAGACCGGTGAAGTCGGTAAATGATGCTAATGAGAAGGAGGATTTCAAAGAACAAATCGCTTCCATGCAAAGGAAGCTTGACAAGTTATCTACTTCGGGGAGTGGAAAAGAGGATATGATGATACTTAAGCATGAGAATGCTTATCCGGAGAATGTGAATTTCGTCAATCAAAGAATGGGGTACAACAATCGACCTCAATACAATCCTCAAGGAAATATGTACTATCATCCATCCAACCGGTTCCACCCCAATTTCTCTTATGCAAATCCGAACAATGCTCTCAATCCTCAAATGCAATTGGAAGGAGGAGGGAGTAGTAGCCAAGGAGGATATGCTGGGGGAGGTAGTAGATATATGAACCAAGAGGTGAGGAGAAATCAAAGTGAAGAGATTGATAAGCGCTTTGAGAAGTATGACGGGATGTTCGCGGAAATCCAGTTGCAAATTTCCTCAATCGCCAAACAGTTAAGTGGCAAACACCAAGCTGGGAAATTTCCAAGCTACACGGAAATTGTATAAAAGAAAAGTTGCAATATGATTGATGGCGAAGATAGAATGAATGAGAAATTGGAGGTCATGACTCCAAAAATGGAAAGAGTGGAGATCGAAGAAGAAGGGAGTATAGTTAAGGAAAATGGAAAGGAGTTAGAAGTGGAGAATGTGGAAGAAAAGGAAGAAAAATATCCTAAAGATGTGCATTCCGGAAGAGATTGAACGTGTACCCATGTTGGATGAACTCGTTGGAGTTGAGGTAATCTCGGATGGTGAACCAAATGAACTGGGAAGTAATGAATATGAAGAGAAGAGCATATCTAGCAAGAAGGAGGATCCGGGCGATTTTGTCATTGGTTGCAAAATTGGAAATGTGATAATAGAGAAAGCCTTGTGTGACTCCGGTGCTAGTGTGAATATAATGTCATGGGACTTGTACAAAGAGTTGGAGGTTGGACATCTTAAACCTACAAATCAAGTTTTACAATTGGCAAATCAAGCTCTCTTTTGTCCTCGTGGAGTAGTTGAAGATGTGCATGTGGAGGTCTCGACATTCACATTTCCTGGAGATTTTCTCGTGGTGGTAAAGAAGAACAAAGGTGGTATTCAATTGATCTTTGGAAGGCCTTTCTTGCATACAACCGATGCACTCTTCGACATGAAACAAGGGGAGCTCAGTTTCCGTTGTGGTGGAAAAGAAGTTGTCTTTTTCTTACCTCCAAATAGTTTGCATGAGTTTGAAGAAGAGAAAGTTGAAAAAAAAATGTTGAAGGACGTGCTTGATCCGGGATTAGACCTCATGGGGGACGACAACGAAGAAAATGATGATCCGGGAGACGTAGATGAATACGAACAAGTTCGGGCAAAGAAGGCTCGAGTGGATACGGATCCGCCTCGAAGTGCAAGAAGAAAGTTGTTCTTCCCAGAGGATCACGTGGTGATAAGTCGAGGTATGAGTTCGGTATCAGCCCCGTTTGATCATGATTGATTGGGAAGTATGGTCGTCGAGCTTTCGACGTTAATCAAGCGCTTATTGGGAGGCAACCCAATGTTTAAATTTTGTTATTTTCACATTTTTGAATAATGGTGTGTTATTGATTTTGGTTGAATAATGTTGTTTAGTGTTCTTAATGTAGGGTTCTTAATTATTTATGGTGCTCTACTTTCATTTGACAATTTGTGTATGAAGAGTAGAAAGGATGGAAGGCAACATGATCGGGAAAATGTCGGAAAGAGGGTTGGTATTGGCTGAAACAGGGGTAGCTCGACCGAGCAGTGCAGGCTCGGCCGAGCTGGGTAGTTAGCTTGGACAGAGGCCTCGCTCGGTCGAGCGCGGCAAGCTCGACCGAGCCATTGCGTGCCAGAAAAATCTCGCGCGGACAGACCCTTCGCTCGGCTGAGCCATCTGGCGGTCGGCCAAGCCGCACGCAAGTTTAAAAGGTCGGCCTAGCAATTGCTCGACCCATTTGCATCTCGGTCGATATTTCTCTTCCAAATTTTTTCCCATACTTTAGTGCATTGAATTGTTCTTATATCACCCTTCAATTTCTGTTATGGCAAGAAAACGTGCGAGAGGTGAGTCTTCTTCTTCGGAGGGGCACCCGAAGAAATTTGACGATGAGGAATTCGCTAAATACAAGAATTTGGCGAACCGGCAAGTCATTGGCACTAAATATTTTTGTCGCAAAACGTTGAAAGCTATGAATTTGAAGGATGATGTTTGGAGTCTCCTCACAGGCATCGGCTGGAAGAATATGCTCAATGCTAAGTGGCCCGGATAGATGGAGTTGTCAAGGGAATTCCTTGCCTCAGTAACTGTCATGAAAGGGGCGGGAGGAATACCGTTATCCATGAAATTTAAACTCCAAGGTACGGAATATTTCTTTCAACAGGCCAAGATTGACGAAATTTTTGGTTGTGATCCTGATTCGATATTTCTGCATGAGAATGTTAACTTGGGGGAATTTCGGGAGGAGATTACTAGTATTTCACTTGATAGGAAATTCAATATTAAGGAGTGTAGAGCTACTGCAATTAGGAATCCAGTTATACGTTATATTCATAAGTTTGTTGGTGGTTCTGTGTGCGGGCGGTATGAGTCGAGTAACGTGATTACTTCTGAACTTCATATGTTGTATGCCCTGATGAATGGTATTAAGTTTTCTTTGGGGGCGATGTTGATGGATGCATGGAGTCGGGCTGCTAATACCAACACCCGGACCTTTAGTTGTGGAATGTTAACCCCTATCTTTGAGAATATTGGTGTAGGCCTGCTGATACGTGCGTAAAATGACCCGTATTTTGATATGTGAACATGCTTGTTTGTGGTTATTTTACTCCCGTATCATATGTTTTTGTCGTATTTTGTTTGTGTTTTCGTGTTTTGTGTGTTTGACTTGTGTAGGATAGGTTTTTGGCATAAACAAGCATATTTGGTGGAGTTTCGGAGGAAAATCGCAAGGTTTTGGAGTTTGGAGAGCTCGACCGGCTGAGCGTGGGCAGGATCGGCCGAGCGGAGCTTCAGAGAGCTCGACCGGGCAGGACCGACCGAGCGATGTTGCAGTTTTGGTTCAGAGAGCTCGACCGGTCGAGCCTGTGCAGGACCGGTCGAGCGGGGTCGGGCCGGGACTTGGCTCGGTCGAGCCATGTTTCGATCGGCCGAGCCAAGTCAGTTTTTGGCAGTTTCTGGCAGTTTTTGGTGGCCCGGGCGAGCCAAACTTCGACCGGGCGATCCGAGGGCCTGATTGCTTGCATATAAAAGGGGAATGAGCGGTTATTTGAGGAGCTTTTTGTCACTTTTCACATACGATAGTAGATTTCTCCTTAGATTCTATTTTTCCATTTCAAATTCATCTTAGTCCTAGAACATCTAGGAGCTAAATTCATCAACACTTGTACGAGATTTAAGATTGAAGGCGGTGGATCAAGTCAACCAATCCAAATTGGGGAAGAATCTTATTTATACTTTCAAATTGTAATGAAGTTCATTGTATTCCAAATTGTATTTGCACAATTGAAAGGTATGAAGTTCTAAACCGTTTTGGATGTTGAATTGAGGAAGGATGCATGAGAATTTGGCATGAGAATTGTTTGTTTACTTTCCTTTGAGAGCTTGGATTTCACTAGAGCTTGTTCCTTACCTCTTAGGTGTAGGTAATAGCCAACTTAGGAGGTAGTTGACGTGAACGCTGCAGCCAACACGCGGGCGGAATCGTCGTGAATAGTGTTAATTCATACGATTTTAGTTCCAATCCCTGTGTGGTGCTAGGTCGTAGGGCGATAATTGACGAACCATTTGGAGTGGTCTAAGGCTAAATAACGTGACTGTTTGCTAGTTCTAGATCATCAACCGGTAGCTCGCCGTGACAAGGGGCTATCGAGTGTAGGGTCGATTGCTCAATCTCCTAGGAATTAAATAATGTTTGCAACAATGATTAGCCAAATTTGATTGTATCTCTACTTAATTCAACATCCTATCTTCCTAGCTTGAGTATTGTGATTGTCTTGGTTTACCATATTGAGAAGGATCATTCGATTAAAATTTTGTTGTTTAAATTCGTGTATTTCCTATATTGATAGCATAGATTTGAATTGCATGTTTAGATGATTAGAAATTACTCAACGATTAAATCTTGCTTAGCTATAAGACTTCACTTGAGTAGCTCGGTATTCTAGTAGGCGAATCGAGAAGAACTCGGATTGATATTTTATTCTTGAGTGTGGTTGAGAGTTTATTGTGATTGAACTTTTACCGCACCACCTGCTGGTGCTTCTGCTCCAGCTTTATTCTTGGATTCAAATTCCTTGTTAGCCAGACAATTTGTGGTTCCCGGGCATAGGGGTATGATCTATTATAAATTTGGGAATTTGGCTATGAAGATGCCCCGACCGGAGTGGACAACAATGTCGGATCTGTCTGATAGATCCAATTGGTTGCTGGATACCGAGGAGCACAAGGATGTGGTCGGAGTGTTATCTCCTGATGGATATTTCACGAGCCTCCGGCATCTTTCTGAGGCAGAGCATCAACAGTTGCAGGATGCCGGTCCAAGCACTCGAGCTCCTCCGCAGCCTCGGCAGACTCCGATGGCGGATTGGCGGCAGCAGATGTTTTCGATGTTGCAGTAGACTAATACCTCTATGGATTCTTTGTCTTCATCTTTGCAGGGTCTTGATACTTCTTTGGCTTCTCGATTTGACAGCCTTGATCGGAGAGTGGATTCGATTCAGGAGGATGTTGATGAGTTCATATTTTCACTCGTTATTGGTTTGATTTATCTTTGTTTTTCATTGCATTTTCATTTGTTTTAGTTATTTTTATTGCATGAATCACTCTAGGAGGGTATTGCACTTGTAGTGGTGTATTTTTGCAGGTTTGAGGTCGAATTCACCGAAATTCCGTTCCGAAAGCAGTGATGTGCAAGAGTAGCAGTGAAGGATTTCTCCACACAAGAAATTCGGGCTATTGGCGCATAGGAATGGATAGAGCTTTGAATTAGCTTTCCAACGCAACTGAAATCGGATCAATTGGAGTTCGGGAGAGGAAGTTATGGCCAAAACCGTGAGATTGCGCAGATCGACTGGCGAGTGGACACACGCGCGTCGATCGACGCAAGACCCGCGTCGATCGACGGAGACGTTTTTGGCAAAATTCTGGGCGGATTTCACGTATCTAGGGCGAGATTTGGTCAAAATTGAAGAGATATATCATATTGGAAGCCCTGAAGACTCAAGATTGAAGATATACTCATTGTAGGACTTGGAGATATAGATATACATCAAATCTAATCATATTTCCTATAGGATTCAGCCTTCTAAAGCCCATACAAACACTATAAATACCCCCCTAGATTAGTTTATTCAATGGATTTCACTCCCTATATGAATTTTAATTCATATATCCTTCTCAACCTCAATTTCTGTAGTTAGGATTTTATTTTATTTAATGCACCTTTGAATTTATGTTTTTATTTTTAATGCAAGTTTATTTCAGTTTAATTATTTCTTTTATTTCTAGGGTTTGAATATTATTTTGAATGCATGTTTAGGATTAATTAATTAGGTTCAGATTCCTGTGTTTATTTCATAATTCTAGATTAATTTAAGGACCGAGAGGTGACGATTAATTTAGATGTTTAGCTATTGATAGAAGGACCGAGAGGTGAATATTAATAGTGGGAATAGGAATACATGATAAGATCTACACTATCCAAACAGATGTACTAGATGTAGGAATTGAACTGATTTGCTCATCAGATTGACTAATTTGGTGTACTTTTAGACCGAGCGGAGATAGTCACTAATTAGTAATCTAGGTTATATTTGCCAAACAAGGAAATATAGCATTGTTGCAGTATTCCACCTGTTAAAGTAATTGATTCCTACATGTTATCCATAATAAGATTTCTTCCCTAGGATTTGTGTTTCGTTTTATTTAATTTAAGTTTATATTTTATTTTCTCTGCCTAGTTTAATAAACAAAACCTGATTTTGAAGTACTCAAAAAATTAATCCAAAACTATGTTTTAGTATATAGGACTATTTCGCATATCTTTTCTCTGTGGGTTCGACATTCGAGTTATAAATTTATTTGACCACTATATTTGCAATTAATCTGGTAGAAATATCAGTGATCAAATTGGCGCCGTTGCCGGGGAATAGATAGATTTAGCGCCTGTTACTAATTCTGTTGAGGATTTTTGGATTGAGTTATATTATATATTATATATTTTATTTTTAATTCTTGCTTTTGTTTTGAAGTCAAAAAAAAAAAAAAAAAGTGGTCGACGTCGATCGACGCATTGTGGGCGTTGATCGACGCAGGATGCAGACACGGAAAAAATGAGGATCGCTCGCCTTGATCGATGTAGCCTGACGTCAAAGAAGGGCAGATATTACTTCATTCGGACAAAGATACGATGAACCTCTATATGAGGCATGGGATAGGTTCCGAGAGCTCCTACGGAAGTGCCCACGCCATGGTCTTTCTAAGAGTCAACAAATCTGCCAATTCTATGGAGGTTCGAATTATGATACGAAGGTTATGATGGATGCTTCTTCGGGAGGTGCGTTTCTTGATCAAGAAGAAGAGGATGCTTGGAAGACAATTGAAAAGATGGCCGAAAACAGTTTCCAATGGCCAAGGGAAAGGAAGGATTATAGACCGGTAAAGTCGGTCAATGATGCTTATGAGACGGAAGATTTTAAGGAACAACTCACACTCATGCAAAGGAAGCTAGAAAAGCTATCTACTTCGGGAAGTGGACGAGAGGAGATGATGATACTCAAGCATGATAATGTTTGTTCGGAGAATGTCAATTTCGTCAATCAAAGGATGGGGTACAACAACCGTCCTCAATACAATCCTCAAGGAAACATGTATTATAATCCGTCCAACCGTTTCCACCCAAATTTCTCCTATGCAAATCCGAATAACGCTCTAAATTCTCCGATGCAATTGGAAGGAGGTAGTAGTCAAGGGGGATATTCGGGGGGAGGAAGTAGATATGTGAATCAAGAGCCAAGAAGAAATCCTAATGAGGAGATTGATAAGAGGTTCGAGAAATATGATGGAATGTTCGCGGAAATCCAGCTGCAAATTTCGTCGATTGCTAAACAATTAAGTGGAAGGCATCAAGCTGGGAAATTTCCAAGCGACACGGAAACCGTTCAAAAGAAAGGTTGTAATATGATTGAAGATGACGAGAGGATTGATGAGAAATTGGAGGTCATGACTCCGAAAGTAGAAAGTGTTGAAATCAAGGAAGATGGAAAGGAGTTGATGGAAGAGAGTTTGGGAAATGAGAAAGAAGAACATGTGGAGAAGGTGAATTTCTTTGATTATGTAAGGAAGGGAGACATAGAGATGCCACTTCCGGATGAAATTGAACGAGTTCCCATGTTAGATAAACTTGTTGGTGTTTAGATACCTTTGGATGGGGAACCACATGAACCGGAAAATCATGAATATGAAGAGAAGAACATTGCTAGCAAAAAGGATGATCCGGGCGGTTTTGTAATCGGTTGTCAAATTGGAGATATGAAGGTTGAGAAAGCTTTGTGTGATTCCGGTGCTAGCGTGAACATTATGTCTTGGGACCTATACAAAGAATTGGAGGTTGGACACCTTAAACCCACTAATCAAGTTTTGCAACTTGCCAATCAAGCTCTCTTTTGTCCACGTGGAGTTGTGGAAGATGTGCATGTGGATGTGTTGACATTCACATTTCCCGGAGATTTTCTTGTGGTAGACATGAAAAATAAAGGTGGCATTCAATTAATCTTTGGGAGGCCTTTCTTAAGTACAGCGGATGCACTTTTTGATATGAAACAAGGGGAGCTTACTTTCCGGTGTGGGGGAAAGGAAGTCATTTTTGCCTTACCTCAAAAGAATTTGCATGAAGTTGACGAGGCAAGAGTTGAGAGGAAGAAAAGATTGAAGGATGAGCTTGATCCAGGATTAGACCTCCAGGAATATGAGGATGAAGAAAAAGATGATCCGGGAGATTTTGATTGAGATGAGCAAATACGGACAAAGAAAGCTAGAGTTGAGCCGGATCCACCGTATAGTGCACGGAGGAAGTTGTTTTTTTCGGAAGATGATGTCGTGCTTGATAGAGGTATGAGCTCTGGATCTGCACCTTGGGATCATGATTGACTTGAGGTATGGTTGTCGAGCTTTCGACGTTAAACAAGCGCTAGTTGGGAGGCAACCCAACATTTAAATTTTGTGTTTTTTATGCTTTTGAATAATGTTGTTAATGATTTAGGTTTATTAATGTTGCTTCTTGTTTATAATTGAAGGATTCTTAGTTGTGTGTGGATTTACAAGTTTAGCTAACATTGTGAATGAAGAGTAGGCAAGATGGAAGGCCGAAGGTTCGTGGAAATTGTCGGAGAAAGGCGGAAAATGGGGGAGATCAAGGCTGCTCGGCCGAGCAAGTGCAGGCTCGGCCGAGCGTGTGCAGGCTCGGCTGAGCCATGGCGTGCCTGGGAGTTTGCGCGCGAACAGAACATCCGCTCGGTCGAGCCATCTGGCGCTCGACCGAGCCGCACGACGTCTTTAAAGAGTGATCGAGCAATTGCTCGACCCATTTTCCAATCGGTCGAAATTTCTCTCCCAAAATTTTTTCTGACTCATTACGTTCTTAGTGTGTGCTGCTTTACTCTATTGATTTATCATGGCTCGCATGCATGGATGTGGACTTTCTCCTTCTTCAATTTGCAGGCCAGCTGGATTTGATGATGATGAGTATGCAAAGTTCATTACATTAACACAAAGGCCAGTGATTGGGACTACTTATCTTTGTCAAGAGTCCTTGGAGGCATTAGATTTGAAGAAGGACGTTTGGAAGCTGTTCATCCGTATGGGTTGGACGAAAGTGCTGTTTGGGAGATGGCCTTCATTCACACGGGCGACGAGGGAATTCTTGGCCTCTGTTCACGTCATACGGAGTGCAACTGGTACTCCGGTTCGGGTAATGTTTAAATGTGATGGTCAAGTGTTTTGGATGAGTAGAATTGATATTGATAGGATATTTGGGTGTCCGATGGAGTCTGAGTATGATTTTGATGGGCTTAACTCTTTGGAATTGTGGGAAGCAATCTCTGGAATCAATCTTTTGGGTGCTCTTGATGTGCAATCTTGTAGGTCTGAGCTGATTAAGAATCCTATCATTCGGTATATTCACTTGATGTTAGAAGGTTGGTCTTGTAGCTTTCGTGGTTTTGGTGCTGTTTGTAGTGCTGATTTTAAATTTTTGTTTGCATTTCTGCATGGGAAGCTTTTCTCTATTGGTGGATGGTTGATGGATAATTGGGTTAATACAATTGATGCTGGGAATTCTGTCATTTGTGGTGGTGGCTTAATCTTTCCTATTCTTAAGGCATGTGGATTGGATTTGTCTGGAGTATTTGTTCCAGGGCTGAGCCTTAACACCACCGCTCTTGTCACTAAGGCTTTTCTGGTGCCTGACAGATTTGGTGTTTGTTATTTTTATAAGTTTGGAGAGTGTGGAATTGAATTGCCTAATCATGCTTTGACTGAGATTGATGATCCAGCAGATAGGTCTAACTGGCTGATGAGTACTGATGCTCATTTGGATATGACTCGTCTGATTGTTGCTCGTTGTGAGGAAGTGATTCCCAAGCCCTGCATTCATTGTTGCAGTGATCTTCCTCCGCAGGATGAGGACGACTAGAGCCAACAGCAGCAGCAGGATAGGGTTGAGCAATGAGGCACCGACTACCTTTTTACAAACTTAGTCTCACTTGACTAAGTTTGGGGGGAAGTGTCGGTAGTTGGTGCTCTGGTTCATTCTCTTCTCTATCTCTCTATCTTTATGACGCTTTCTAGATTAGTGTAGTTTAGTTGAATTTGGATATTTTGATTCGATATGGTTGTACTTATGATCTACTCCTACTTTGAATTTGAATTGGGATTTGAATGATGATTATGATGATTTTTGTTATGATGAATGGATGAATATTTTAGCAAGCTTGAATGTGGTTAATTCTTTCTATTTGGCTTTTGGTGTGTGGATATGTTAATGGTTTGGAATGAATGGTGGAAATGGTGGATATGGTTTTATTTTTGTTGAATATTGGTTTGTGGAAGTTGGTGGTTATGAGAGCATTATTGTCTTGTTTATGCTAAATTGTTGGTGGTGTTTGTGTTGATTTAGTAGGTACAAATAAGGCATGGAGAGCGGTTTGATCGTGTGTGCCGATGGGTAACGCTTTCTATCGTTCTTTCTACCAATGAGATTCATTACATTGTGTTTTGGAATATAGATTGTGTTTAGGATGTTGTGTGCTTGTGTGTGCGTGATGAACCCGAACTAGACTTGAGGTTTGAATCATGATTTACTTAGTGGAGTTTGATGTCTACTTTGACCAATGATAGGACGGAATCTAGTTTTCGATGCATGTTCGAGTTTAACTTTTGAATTGCCGAGTTTTGTGCAAGGTTAATGCCTAGGACTTGACAAAAGCCGTGAAATTTGAGCCTTGATATTGTCATATCTATTTCGATTGTGAGTGGCAAGGTTGAGAGCACAAGATCTAGAACTTGAATATATTCTCTATCTATTTGATGTGGGTTTGGTAACTAAAAAATGATCTTAGGCCATCGATTCTTAGTCCTACCTTTCACTTCGGGAGTATAAGGTGGTGATATTATAATTTTGCCCTTCATACCCTTGATTTCCGTGATTGAGCTTAATGGTGAATTTTCTTCAAATTATTAGGACATATTTTGGGGGAATGAGTGTATGAGGGTGAATACGGAGTTGAGAGTTGGGTTGGGAGTTGCTTGGTATCTTGGTATTGTGGTTGTTGAGGCAATAAATGTTTGAGTATGGATTGATGTGAATCCTAGAAAAAAGGGGTATCAACAAAATTTTTGGTACTTCGAAATGAAAAAGAAAAAAAAAAAAGGAAAAGGAAAAGAGAGAAGAAAATGCATAGCCCATGAAAAAATTGAGGGTGCTAGAAAAAGAGAATGAGAAAAGAAAGAAAAGAAGAGGAAAGAAAAATATATGAGAATTGTGATTGAAAAGCCTCGAGGTTAGAAGTGGATTGAAGAATATAAGTTTGGGGGTTTTGGGAAATTTAGAAGTTTAGTCACTTTGGCCCAAAACCACCTACCTTCTAGTAAGCCACGTTATAACAAAAAACAAAGACCTTTGTGATTTTAGGAGCCATCTCGTTGTAGTATAGTGGTGAGAGTTGTTTCAAGCCTATGGAAATTGTGCTCGATATCTTGTGCATGAGAGAACTCTTCAAACCCTAAACACGTGAGGGAGTGCTTTCATTTCTTTATCCAATGTTGATGAGTGATTTGAGTCGTTGGCATTAACCGTGTCACAAAGTTAGGTGATAATCTCGTTTGATAAGAGCATGCTAAGATGACTATGATGAGCTATGAGGTTGTTTGATGAGGTAGATTGATTACTTTGCTTTGTTTTGATTGAGGACAATCAAAGGTTTAAGTTTGGGGGTTATGATACGTGCGTAAAATGACCCGTATTTTGATATGTGAACATGCTTG
>JAPKLW010002115.1:2155-20678 GCA_026898455.1 Plectranthus barbatus
TCCGCGAACTTCATTATTACATATTTGGATCTGTAATTCCTTTTTTTTCGATTTTTCATAAGATTTCGATTGCCTTGTTGAGTCATCCAATACTCTAAAATTAAATTAAATTTTATTATTATTTAATTGAATTTTCTGATTTAATGAAGTTTTAAATAGATAAAATGAACTTAACATATTCTTCTGAAAAACTGATTTTATTTTTATTTAATTTAATTTTTCTCATTTAATGAAATATAGAGGAGATAAAATGAAGAGAATTGTTTCTAAAAATTTGATATTTTTTTCTTTTAATGATGTATATATGAGATAAAATGAAGAGAACTGAAATACTTTTTCCGAAAAATTGAATTTATTTTTATTTAATTTAATCTTTTCCATTTAATGAAGTATAGAGGAGATAAAATGAAGAGAACTGTTTCTAAAAATTTGAATTTTTTTTCCATTTAATGATATATATAGGAGATAAAATGAAGAGAATTGAAATCATTTTTTCTGAAAAATTGATTTTATTTTTATTTAATTTATTTTATAATGAACAACAATTGAGATAAAATGAAGAATAACTAAGATATAATGAAGAACTGCTAAGATAAAATGCATGTCACGTGTAACATCAAAATTCACATCGAATTTATTTTATAATGAATCACAATTGAGATAAAATGAAGTGTAACTAAGATAAAATGAAGTATATAATACATAAAATGAACAAAACACAACTTTTGCGCCCTGTACGTTCGTAATGACTATGTTGCCCTTTAATAGTGATTTCGTTTAAAAGATAATTAAATTATCTTTAATTTGATATACAGTAAGTTAAAAAATAATTTAAATTGAGTGAGATATGATTAATTCAAGGTTTATAAGAAAATTAGAGGAGAGATAGTATGTTGAAGAAAAAAAATACCTAAGTTTGAGATGAAAGAGATATGAGATTTTTTTGTGGTCCCCCATGTTTAACTTACCTAAATGCCTTATTACAAAAAAATAATTCATAAATTAAGTAACAAAATAAATAGAGATATTAAATATGGATCACTTATTTCATCAAATCAAAGGACATGATTTATTCTCTTCTCCCATCTAAGAGGGACTTGTGATAAGATCACTCCTCTATATATACTATTTTATAAATAATGATAACAAAAAAATATTTAATCAAGTAACATAAGATCGATTTATCAATAAATATTTATTTTTTATACTACTTGTTATGATACAATCTATTATTTGTAATACTAGTATTAATTTAAAGTTAAATAATATTTTTAATAATGATAAAAATAACATAATATTGTTACTAAGATGTATATAACGCCCTTCTCAAAAGTTTGTTTTGACCTATCACCAATGAATCCCTTCATTCTATCTCGATGAACCACACAAAGGAAGACCGCCTCTATTAGAAGTATAACGATAATGGGAAGTTCACTGTCAAATTAGCTTATTTAGTTGATAGAGGATATTTTCTCACTCCCAAAAAAAGAATTGTAGTTTGAAGGAAGCTTAGAACGATCTGATTTGGAAACTGAACATCCCACAAAAAACCAAAGTTGTTGCATGGAGAGCAATGAGAGATCTTCTTCCGATTAAGTTGAATATTCAAAGACTCCGGTTGATATATTCCTTAGCCAGATTTGCAAGTAATACTCCAACACATGATGTGTTGGGTTTAAAATTCAGTGCAAAAAGCTTAAAAAAAGCAGTAAAAGACACAAGGGTTTATAGACAACACCATCCTACGTCCTCTCTTCAGACGCGCAGTCTTGAAATAATAAGCCGTCAATTACAAAGATGTCAACGGTTTGTTGCTAGATGATGAATGCCACGTTCACGGGTCTACTAACTCAGTCGCTAAGTCCTTCGTAATCAAGATTTTCTTCAGGCTTGAAGCGTGGGAACACCACCTGGCCTTCAAACTGGACGTGAGAGTTAAGTTTCTCTCAAGAACGTCAGTTTTTGGTATACACCCGTGATATTTTCCACCGGAGAAGTGAAAACTCCTAGATGCTTTCTTACTTGGAGAGTAAGAAAACTGAGGTAGCTCTTGCAAGATGCACAGAGCCTCATGTTTAAGATGGAACACAAAAAATTGATAGAACCAGCCAGAAAGCTTTTAGATCTTGAACTTGGTAGCTTTCGAGATATCAACATAATTCACATGAGATGATTTTAGAATAGTTTGGTCTCGATATTGGTAACCTTCTCAAGGAGATTTGCAGCCTCTACTTATAGGCGCTCCTTTGAAGGTTTGAATATCTAGCCATTTGTAGCCGCAGTGTGACATTTTGGAAGGAGTCCAATCAAATGTCTCACTTTTTTGAGACGCTTGTTGCACGTATTACTTTATGACAGTGATAGGTCAAAAAATAGGTTGTGTCAGAACAACCTCCAACTAATCCTAGTAGAATCCTTGGACGGACAAACTTTAAGATACACAGACTTTAAATTCTCCATACTTAAAGTCAGGTCTTATATAGTATTGGCTTGTCTTAGTTAGGGAAAGTCTTTGCTTGCATCTGGGAATCGCGCTTGCTGGTTGACAGTTGTTGGTCACTCCTTGCTGTGATGACGTGTCGTCAGCTTATTCGAATATAGGATTATTTTCTGGAAAAAGTATTTTGGCCAGCAAATACCCATTGCTCCATGCTAGTGATTTTGGTGGGATCACCTTTTGATGGTAGCTCCAATTCTTCCTAGACTCGCTTGATCAGTTCTTATGACAACTCGATAATTCCTATACAAGACATTACAAGTTTGAACTTATCCTAAGCTAGAGACTCTCTATTCTAGTGTAATGTTGACTCATCAATAAAATATATGAGGAAGGATTTACAACAATATTTCCTAACCGTTAGAAAAATAGATCTAGACTCACTCTAGAAACAAATGTTTAGATATGTCAAAAACCATCTTAGTCAGTTTTCCAGTTTCTAGAGTTCTAAACTGTAATCCTTGCATAGGACCAATTGAGTTGTTATAGAACTTAGACTGAAGACCGATCAATGGAGAATGCTCGAGAACTGACTATCATCATGCCTGGCCTTAACCGAAAACTGAGTTGGAGCACTCAATTTAAGGTCTAACCATACTGACAAGGAGAAGTCAGCATGAGGGCCTTCCCGAACTAAGGAGAAATCAGTTTAAGGGATTACCATACTGATCTAGGAAAATCAGTATGAGGGCGTTTCTCATACTGACTATGAAAAGTCAGTATGAGGAGTTACCATACTGACCGTGGGAAATCAGTATGAGGGACAAACTGTACTAACTCTTAGAAGTCAGTATAAGAAGCCTCAGTCAGACACAGGCATTTGCAAAATGTCGAAGTCAGTACGAGGTTATCCAAAACTGGGTTCCTCAAGCTATAAAGAATTTTGACGAAAAGTTAGTGTATCGTACGCTAACAATGGGCAGAGCAGAAAGAAGACTAAAGACATGGGCTACGATTGGAAAATATAATCCGTGAGTCTAACATCTGGATTTATGTGTCTAACAGATAGAAATTCAAATTGCCTTAGACTCTTCTCTCTATATAAAGACCGGCCCTCTCAACCTTAATAGGTTACCTGAACTTAAATTTAAAATCAACTAGTCTAAAGAGACAAAGGGCATATTCAGGTCATCTCTCCCAAAAACTCTCTTGGAGTTTTTTCGTGTTGTAAACCTGAGACTTGAGTCTCCGACTCAAGTTGCCCACCGTGCATTCTTCTCCTAGCACGAGGCTGAAGCTTTAAGCTGAGGCTCTTATTGGTGACTATATCTCTCTGAGATATCTTTACATCAGTCAGTTTACTAGTCTGGGATTCTGATTCTCATGGGCGTATGCCAACCACTTTGTTCTGGGAAGAACCTCTAAACATCTAACCATTATAGGAAGAATCAGTAAACATACACCCACCAGGAAGGAGGCTGCGAGATGCGTCCCCACTTCAACCTGAAGACTGAGCCTACAAGGAGTTCCTAGGCGAGTGCCATAGATGACCGGAGGACGGAGGTGCCACGGACTGTGTATAGATCGTAAGGAGGCTTGTAATCACTTAGTAAATTATCCAGACCTTGGGTCTGAAGAGTGGATGTAGGATATTGAAATCCGAACCACTATAAATTCTCTGTGTGCTGCTTTACTGCTTTCCATTACTTGCTCTGTTTTTTGTTTCACAAACTGACTTCTTGTGCCTTCAATGCTTGTCCAAGTATTGAAGAATATATATATATATATACTGTGTGGATAAGTATGAATCTTTTCAAATGCTTCCAGGTGAAAATGTCAAATCAATGGAAGCAAGATTCAATGCTATTATCTGCGAGCTGAAAAACTTGGGGGAGAACGTATGAAGTTGCTGATATGAATGCAAAGATTCTCTCCAAGATGCCCAAGGAATATTGGTTCGTCAAGGTTACCAGCCTGAAGGAGAAAGATCTCTCTCAGATGACGACCAAGGATGTGTTCGCCCAGATCCAAATGGCGAACAGAAATGAAGCAGTGCGAAGTATCAGCACGCATCTATAAGGAGATGCTGCCTTTTTCGCAAAAAGGGAGTTCAAAAGAAGGCATCAAAAACCTTATCAAGCTGACAGAACTTCTAGACATAAGTCTACATCTAAGTTAACACCAACACCTTCCCACCTGAAAAGGTAGGAAGAGAGCTCAGTTGAAGAGCTTGAGGAGCAAATGAAGAAGCTGACTAGACTTCTTGAGATAGCTAAATCCAAGAAGGAAGGTTCACAGTCAAGTGAACTGAAGTTCAGTGACAGACCTTCCAGAGGTTGTTTTGAATGCAACTCTCCAGACCACCTCAAGTACGAGTGCCCACTATTTTCCAAGGACGATAGGGATCACTTGAAGAGGGCGTTCGAAAAGAAAGCCTCCAGAGCAGTTGCTAAGGCCATGCTTACCAGAACTGATGTGCTTGACATCTCAGACAATGACGATGGCTACTTTACATCAGACGATGAGGCTGCGGAAGAAGCCTTCCTGGTGCTGATGGCAAAGCTTGGAGAAGAGGAAGAAACTGAAGCAGAGTCTAATACTCCAGTACACATTTCCAACTCTGTTTCAATTCCTATATCATGCATATAAGACAACTCTGAATCCTATTGCTAAGATTTAGAGGATGTTACTCTTGAAACTTTGAATAGAGAATTTGCTAAGTTTTATGAGTTAAAAAATGTCTTGGCATGTGAAAATGCTTCATTGAAACTGAAAGTTTCAAAACTGGCTGAAGAGATCCAAGGATCCAAGTCAGGAAGTGAAGACTTAGCTAAACTTAGAGAAGAGCATTCTATGTTACTTGAATCGTTTAAATCTCTATCTGAAGAATGCGCATCTCATAAACTGAAAATTGCTAGTGATCAAAATCTTATCTGCTCACTATACTCTAGTACTAGCTAAGTTTCAGAAGCTCCAAGTTTACAAAGACATTCCTCTGATAAGTTAGGTTTAGGCTTTACAGAGGAATAACTTGAGCAATCAGACTTCTTCTTCCGAAACTGGGAATATCTCGAACCATCACTTTAAGAAGAATTCCAATTTGGAAGTCAAGCTGCTAGGTAAAGGAGTAGTCAGTATGGATAAAAACTCATCTGAGGCTGATTAGGGGAAAGGGGGACTGTCAGTTTCAAAACTGACTTTAGCATCCAAGCATAGAAAAGATTTGACTTTCAAGTAAAATAAACCTGAGATGAAGCCCATCCTACCTAGGAAGTGGAATAAACGTCATGCTTATAACTCTAGAAAACCCACTTCAATAGCTAAAACTGAACTTTATAGAAAGTCAGTTTCATTACCGGACTCTAGGAATACGAGGTTCTCAACTCATGAGAACATAACTTATCTGTATAGAAAGAACATCTATACAAAGTCTCAGTCCAATCATCATTCTAA
Organism: Plectranthus barbatus; assembly: GCA_026898455.1. Classification (NCBI taxonomy): domain Eukaryota; kingdom Viridiplantae; phylum Streptophyta; class Magnoliopsida; order Lamiales; family Lamiaceae; genus Plectranthus; species Plectranthus barbatus. Next base: position 8,046 of record JAPKLW010002115.1, read on the forward strand.
CTTTAGGACTAGAGAGACTATTCACACCGGACCAAGTTTCCGAGAACCTAGTCGATATTTAGTTTCAAAGAAGTCAGTTCCTAGATACTCAGTTTTAAGAAACTTAGTTTTAGGTTAGGTTTATTACACTCACCTTCTCTTACCAAACATGTATAAAAATAGCTTGAGTCATTTGAAAAAGAAGAGATTGGTAGAGGACTGTGCAACACCTAGATATAAGGTGAAGCAAGTATGGATTACTAAAGAATGGATCCATAACACTAACACTGCAAGACTTGATAAAACAAAAGTATCTCCTATCTAGTCATGTCTAAAATGAAACCATTCCCAAACTGACTTTTATATATATAAAAAAACAATCATAGAATTAAACTGGGTTTCAACTCTCAGTTTAGAAACTGACTATTAGTCAGTTTTAGAAGTTCCAAGGGCGGGATTTCAAAACCCAAAGAATATTGGGTTTGATACGACACATTTAATGTTGAATAGACATAAATAAATCAAATTTAGCCACGTGTAAAGGCACCTCTCTAGGTCAAATCAATTTCAGATGATTTCAATTGTCGCGTCATCTCAACCGTTGATCTTAGTTTCTCTCCGATAGTCATCCGTTGGATGATACTCACCATTTGTATTTATTGAGTTCCTGAATTGACGGTTAAAGCCTTAGTCACTTTGCTATTTTCATCCCTTCCAAAAGAACTTAAACCTTCACAATTCTGGAAATCTTCGTTCTCATTCAATAGTTCAACACAAAATCTCTCATTTATTGTCAATCATTCACTCTCAATGGCTCCTATAAGGACTAGATCATCTCAAACACCAGTAAGAGATGCTTCCACATCTGGTCAAGAGCAACAACCTACATACAAATACATTGAGCGCCCATACCCAGAAGTCGTAAGACTCTCCCACTTTGATCCCATAAGACTATCCCCAGAACAAAGACAAGCAGCCCAGGTGTCGAAGGAGAAATTCCTCTCTCTGAAAGGCCTACATGGTGATTGTCCAAACTTTCAGAAACTTACGCATCTTTAATACATGAAAATTTGATGTATTTTCTGAGATGTTGCCCCAAATGATTCCATCCCTTTCTCTTAGCACAGTTCTATTCAAATGCCATCATCCCCAGAGATCATAAGTCCTTAATTACGGAAGTCACAGGTACCAAAATCACTGTCACCCCTGAACTACTCAAGAAGTATTTTAGACTTAGGAACGATGGGCAAAACATCTTCAACTATAAGCAAGAGACAAACATCAAAAAACTTTGGGAGGTATTAGAAGAATACTGGTTGAACTGGAAACTTGATGATGATAACTCTTCTTTTAAGATAAATCACAAAATCAGTGATTTTGATCATTTTTATAAATATCTCGCGGACATAGTGATTAGGATGCTGTAATGCGATATGGGGCCCTTCTCTGAAATGAGCAAGAAGAAGTATTCTATTATAATGGCTATTGATGATGGAATCAAAGGAAACTGGGCTTCCTTTATGTTCGAGAGACTGTTGGAATATGCAGGGAAAACAACATCGATTGAAGAAACAGGAAAATTCTCCAGTGGTGTTAGTTTTGGGTTAAAAATAAGCTTTTTATTGGAAAGCTTGCTACCCGCAGTAGATGTTGGTGAACCCTTAGTTTTTGCGGATTTCGTTCCATACAAGGGAACAGTGGGAGAACTCTCTGGAACCATTGTTGTTGAAGAAAGTGATGATGAAGATGAAGTGCAGTCTGCAGTCCAGCAAGAAGAAAATCTGCAAAAGGCGATGGAGGACCTCCCTGATCTAACCAGATTAGGAGGGGATATATCTAATCCAGGAAGAAAGAAGAGGCGATTGATCAAAGCTTTTGCCGATGAAGGGACATCTCAGCAACTACCATTGCAGTCTGGCCAAGAATTCAAATACAAAGAGGCCGAATATGCATTCCTATCCCTACCAGATTACAAGATGAAGTTGTGGAACCTCTCATCCGAAGAAAGAGAGGAAGAGAAGACAACATGAGCACGAGAGAACATGAGACAGGGCAAGAATCCTCTGCCAAAAGACAGATCATGTTTGAAGATCCACATCAATCTGCTCGACAGATAATGGACATTCTGGAGAGTCCTGATCTGGGTGACAATGAGGGAGAGAATGTTGTGATACTGGGAGAATTACTATTCCAAGAAGGAGATCCTGTAGAAAGGGAGGAGGTGGAGTCTTCACACTCCGAAGAGTTTGATGGGGAAATTGAGATGGAACAACCGATTCCTCATCATGTAGAAATGATTGTTGACTTGAATCAAAATGCTCTAGAGTAGGAATAACAGGAGTCAGATGCAAGGGAGTCGCATGATTTGGAAAGGGACCCGACTAGGGGCAAGGCACCGATGCCTGAGCAAGGGGGAACGTCTACACAAGTTGATCAGTCCTCCTCACGAATACCTGAGTTAGAACAAGTCTCTGAGGGACACAAGGATAAAGAAAGGTATGATATCTTTAGTCCATCTTTCTCTACTGACTCTGACCTGTCCTTTGGATCTCCTACTGTCGAAGAAGCTCAAGAGTTGGCACTCTCAGAAGGACCCACATTTGAGGAGGATCTCAGAGGCACATGGCGCAAACATCCTTAGGATGGAAGAGATGGAAAAGAATTCAGCAAGCAACCAAATCCTTTTGAAGAATTCAAGATACCATTCAGTGGTATACCACACCCGGAGTCAACATCGTATCGACTCCTATGCTGGTGTCCTCCTATCACTGCTGTTGATACTAGAGATGCGAAGCTATTCCATGGACTGAGGAGATATCTCAAAGAATTGAGCAGCAAATTATTGGTGAAATAAACCAAATCTACCCAGATATCCTAATGGAACATTCTATCCCCTGTGATGTTCTTCGAAAAGAGTTTCGTCGATGTAGACGTCTTGATATAGCAAGGCAAGAGTTGAATGCTGAGGGTTTGTCCATCTTCATGGCTATACTTGGGCTAACTTTTTAGAGAAGTGAGGAAGCTTGGGCTGATGAATGGATTGCTCATAACGGGGGGAGGAAAGTTTCAGAGCAATTCATCAGACATAGACTTTTGGCATTTCGAGCCTACAGATCATACACAGAAGATATCAATCAATTTTGGTAAGATAATCATCGAGTTCTTCCACCCAACTTCCAGTTTGCATCTAAAGCACCCAGGCCATTGATACCAGCCTCTCAGGTACCATCTCCTGATCTTAACATTGATTCCTTACGCAATCTTATGGAAAGAAGTAGAAACAAAGTTGAAGAAATGAGTCTTCGATTGCTCACAATCGAGATGGAGGCTGAGCAGCTTCGAGATGATATTGCTACTGCACAATGAAAGTTTGCTGATGCAGAAGCAGATTGTAAAAGTTTGGAGCAAGCATTAACTCTGTCAGCTCAGGTTGCTGTGGAACAAAATGTGAATCGATTCACTGAATCGGTTCAGACAATTCAATCCTATAGTAAATGCCTGGAGAATGTAGCCAATTTGATTCGATTAAAAAGAATTGACAGGGAGAAGGTGATGGGTTTTCTATACTGAAAGCATTTATTAAAAGAAGTATATGACGGTTTATTTCTCTTATCTGTTAACAATCTTACATGTATGAACAATGGTATCCTCTTGTCTCACCGATAGGGACGATCATACGGCGTGTTGTAGATCGCAGAAGACAGTATGATCACTTGACCTAGTGAGACATAAACCTGATCACAGCCGAGACATCGTATGAGGATACGTCTGTCCGGATGGCTGCGGCAGTGTCGGAATAAGTAGTCTGTCTTGGTTACTTGACATGCTGGTATGCAGGGGTGGCGTATTGATGGACCGCAGTGAGATGTATTTATCTGTTTGACATCAGCGAATACAAGATCTCGTTATATTGATTGAGTCCAAACCCTAACGAAGGTTTAGGGGTTTGCACGGGTTGACTGTTGCTTTGACTTGCCATGGTGGAGAGCCTAAGTAACGTGCTCGTATATCCGCATCTTGGGTAACAACAGTTCGTGTAGTACTGCCTGCGACTGGGTTTAGGTAACCATATCCGAGTAATAGGATGGGGACATTCCCTGAGGAGATCAATAACATTCATCGTGCCAAAGTCCTGTAGGCTGATTAAGTTAAAGCACGACTGATAAGGATTGAGTGGTACTACTCAGGAATTATAGGATATAAATTAATTGTAGTTAAAGTTTGTCAGAGGCTCCGATTAATTAATGAATGCCCGGTAACCTTAAATATGGGGATTCTCAATTAATGCAGCCCGTTCTCATAACGTGGTAATAAAGGGGTAGATCAATATTAATTCTGTGGTGAAAAAGAATTAATATTAATTAATTAATTATGTCATGGGTTGTGGACATGGGAATTAATTAATTATAAGCCCCCTTTATTATTTGCATTAGGTCCTAGGTCTGGCCTAAGTAATATATGCTGAATGAAGCCCAGTAGCCCATTAGGGATAAAACCCTAGGTCTAAATAGACCCTCTCTCTCTCTAAAACCCTAGCCACCTTGATCATCATTCAAATCAGTCAAAACTCTAGAGTAGAGAGAGAGGTGGGCGATGCCTGTAGAGGGGAGAAGAAAGGTTTTTCTGCTCCGGCCTACAACACAGATCTGTGGAATTCTCACCAGTAGCAGATCTGAGCAGCATTGGGACACAGCCCTGAAGATCTAAACTGGAGAACAAATTACTCTTTTCTTCTCTTTATTTTCGATTTTAATCTAGAAATTAGATATCTAATTTCTATTTTCGCAGATTAAATCGAATCGTGTGGTTGAATTGGATTTGGATATTCAAACGCAAAAGATCGGATCAGACTCTACGGAATAACGGTAATTCCTCAATCCACAATTCTGAGAATTAAATTCATAGGAGCATGCTAGGCTTTATTGTGAATTTAATTGTGCACAATATCCATAAATCGATCCGGTTCAATTGGTTTTTGTGATTCGGTTCACGGGAAAACCCTACAATTGGTATCAGAGCCAGGTTTCTGATTTATGGCTCTTTTGTGCATAATTAAATTTGATATGCATGTATGAATTTATTTGTTTTGTGGATGGTTTTTGTCCCTCGTGGCAACCTGTGTAATTCAGCCCGCGGTGGTTTATCCGTGTAGGACTGAATTAATTTTGTAAAATCACGAGAAAACCCGTGATTAGTGTAGATTTGAAAAATTGTAATAGAATAGATAATTTTGTAATTTTTTTTAATTTCAAATCTATAATTGAACGGGTCGAGGACGAAGAACGAAGACGGAGCTGGCGAAGGGCGGCGGTGCAAGGCCGCACGCGTGCGGCCGTAGGGCTGCGCACGACGGCGTGCGGCAGCGCACGTCGCGGGCGGCCGGTGGACGGCAGCGGCAGCGGGGGCGGTGCGCACGCGAGCGCGCGGCATGGCTGCGGCGGCGGCGGGCGGCAGCTCTGTTGTCATCGGCGGCTGCTGTCCCGTCACGGTGGCTCGTGTTTTGGTTGCTTGTACAATCTTGTGTAAACCCTAGGGTTTGCATTAGGGTTAGGGCAAATCATCAGATCACAAAGGCCTAAATCCCAAAAGATTTGGTGGATAAAGATTTGGAGGCTCTAGAAGATTTGAGAAGATTAGTATCTATCCAAATAGATTCAAAATTCAAATTGTAATAGATATGATTTATTTTTTCCTATTTTGTGGGGCCACGAGGAATTTTTGTTTGCCTGAATTGTCCTCGTATGATATGTGTTTTAATTTATGTGCGCAATTAAGCATGTGTAGATAGTAGGAAAAGCATGATTTATCGCTTTTATTATTTACAGCTCTCCAAGTATGCTTATGTGATTAATTTCTTTTGTTGGATTATATTTTTGAAATTTTTGGGCTTGTTTGATTACATGCAAAAATTTGGAAAATATAATAACAAAGAAATTATGTGTGCACATATAAGAAACCTTTTAAAATAAAAATACTAAGCAGATTTTTTTAATTAAAATCAATAGACTTCCACAAAGCGGTCCTAGGTTGTAAGTGTATCTCTCGTTCTAGTAAACGTCTACGAGTGTAGCTTGCTAGTTCCTAGAGGTGCACGGGGACGGTTGTTGGGATTTCTAGACAAACAATTTAAATCATGTGAATAGTGGGAGGGTTTTGCATAAACGTCCACGAGTGTAGCTTGCGTAGATCTCTTTCACAAGTATTCTAGGATTGATTTAAATTATAGATAACAAAAGCTTTAAGGGCTGTGCGGTATGGTTACGTGCCATGCTAAACTGTCTCTTTTGGCCGGAGTTAAATTTGTGGTTAATGGCTTAGAAGCATCTTAGAATATAATGCAAGAATTGCATCCCTGTTCTTGAGAGATGGCTTGGTCTAAGGTTTTCACTAATTATTAATTTCTAGTGTCAAAAGCATCCTGACATGGTAGTGAAATTAAATGGATTGGGGCTTAAAACCCGCAGTTTTGGTCGAGGGTGACATCGTAAACGTCTGCGAGTGTAGCTTGCGGTGGGAACTCTTGGACAATTAGTGGAAAACATTTGTATTTGATTTATTAAAATGTTTTCAATGCATTTGTTTTCGAAGTTCTACATGTATGTTCTTATTTAAGATTCTTTATTGTTTCAGATATGTCTATGTCTACTGTCGATCATTTACTTGCTCTCAATCCTCTAACTGGTCCAAACTTCCCTGAATGGAGTTTTTGCATCAAACACATCCTTTATCTGAAAAACCAAACATACGTTCTTTTCATGGATCCATTGTTGCGTGTTCGTGATAAGGTCTGCAAACTTGAGCTTGAATTTTATGAAAGATGGGAGGATGCTGATGAGTTCGCCTTCTGGCTCATCACGGGTTCCCTGTCTAGAGAATTAAGGCACAAGTATGAGTATCTCGAAAGGGCTGGAGAGTCTGGAAGGAACTCTCGACAGCCTATGGCAACATGGAGCGGACTATTAACTATAAGCTTGAGCATGATCTAGTGTGCCAGAAAATGGTTGAAGATAGTTCAGTGACAGAGCACATGATGTCTATGATTGATCTCATGAGACAGTTCACTGTGCGGGGTGGTAATATCAGTGCGCAAGGCGAGATTGATATCATCCTGAACTCTCTTCCGGACTCCTTTTATGACTTTAAGGTAGTTGCTGCTGCAAGGGGAGAGTATGCTCTGCATGAGCTACTTGAGGACCTTGTGGTGGAGCATTCTTCCATGCGAGCATGGATACCTATTCTGACTGCTTCTAGTACTGGTTCGACAACCTCTAAGGTTGAAGATGACGGTGCTGAAAGCAAGCTCAGGAAAGTAGTCAGTGAAAGCAAGTCAAGGAAGGTGAAGAGGGTTAAAGTCACTCCAAAGAAGAAGAGGTGTGCTGGATGCGGAAAGGTGGATTGTTCGAGTGCTAAAGGACAAGGTACGTCATTTGCATTTGTAACGGAAACATTTTTAGCATTGGTTTCTACTCATTCGTGGGTAGTGGATACTGGAGCTACTGATCATGTTTGGTACATTTTGCAGGGGTTCACACCGACGAGGGTGCTGAAGAATGACGAGGTTACCATCTCAATAGGGAATGCAACACAAGTGAGTGCAGCTGCCATTGGAGATTTCACCTTGTACTTTGATGATTCTGTTTTAACTTTTAGAGACGTTTGGTACGTGCCGGATTTTCGGCAAAACCTTATTTCTATGTTGATGGATATTCAGTTATTTTTGATAGTGGTGTTTCTATCATTGGAAATAACGGTGTTATCTGTCGTGGGATGCTGAATAATTCTCTCTATGTTATTAACTGTAATCATAAGGCTTCCGCAAGTATTGCATGTAATTCATCCGTAATTGATAATCCTAGAAAGAGAAAACTTACTTCTTCTGATGAGGATCTTACATATCTCTGGCACTTGAGACTGGGTCACATCAACTTGAAGCGGATTCAGCGACTTGCAGATGGCGGTACATTGGACTTAGTCTGGGCTGTACCTTACCAAGTCTGCGAATCCTGCATCGAGGGCAAGATGTCAACTAGGCCTTCCATGGCTAGTCAGTCTCGAGCAGAGGAAGTGTTGGAATTGATCCATTCTGACTTATGTGGACCGATGTCCACGCAGGCTCGTGGAGGGTATGAGTACTTCGTCACTTTCATTGACGATTACTCAAGGTACGGATATGTTTACCTGCTTCGCTACAAGTCTTAATGCCTTGAGAAATTCTAAGAGTTCAAGGCTGAGGTAGAAAAGAAGGTCGGGAAAACTATCAAGTCACTGCGATCTGACCGCGGTGGCGAATACCTCGGTAACGAGTTCCTGCAATATTTGTCAGAAAATGGGATTACATCCCAGTGGACTGCACCGGGTACTCCCCAGCAAAACGGTGTAGCTGAAAGAAGAAATAGGACTCTTCTAGAGATGGTAAGATCAATGATGAGTTATGCAAACTTACCAATCTCGTTTTGGGGCTACGCATTGGAAACAACAGCTTACGTGCTAAATATGGTGCCTTCTAAATCAGTTCCTAAGACGCCTTCTGAGCTCTTCCTTGGTCGCAAATCTAGTTTGTGCAAGTTTAGAGTATGGGGTTGTCCGGCACACGTACTGTCGAAGGAACCTGATAAGTTAGAAAGCAGGTCAAAAGTAATGCTGTTCATAGGGTATCCCAGGCAAATGAAAGGTGGTTACTTTTACTGTCCTGAGAGTCAGAGAGTCGTTGTTAGCACCAACACTAGATTCTTGGAGAACGAGTATGTGAGTAATCTAGGTCAATGAGTGATATCTTTCTTCCAGAAATTGAGAACGAGAATGTGATTCCAAGGGAAGGGGAACGTATAGATGTGGGTGCACCTTTGAGAGGTACAACACCACAGACACGTTCTTTAGTGCAAGGTGCAGAACCACAAGTTACTGCACCTACTACTGACACGACACCGATGCCTCGTAGTAGTGGGAGAGTCATTTTCCAGCCAAAAAAGTACATGTTCGTGGGTGAGTCTTTGGACTTGAGCCCGAAAGACGGACATGAGGACTCTGACCCACTGACTTATGAAGAGGTAGTGCAGGACAAGGATGTTGAAAAATGGTGTGTCGCCATGGATTTCGAAATTGAATCCATAACTGCTATGGATGTATACCAGAAAACTGATTTGCCGGATGGCTTTAGGGTCATAGGGTGCAAATGGGTATACAAGAGAAAAAAAGGGGCGGATGGAAAGATCACGGCTTTTAAAGCCAGGCTGGTGGCAAAGGGTTATAGTCAGAAAGAGGGCATTGACTATGACGAAACCTTTTCACCCGTAGCCATGCTCAAATCCATCAGGATACTCCTTTCCATAGCTGCGCATATGGACCTCGAGATCTGGCAGATGGATGTCAAAACCGCTTTTCTAAACGGTTACCTTGAAGTAGGTAGGGACATCTATATGCAGCAACCCGAGGGTTACATATGCAAGGGCGAAGAACATCTTTTCTGGAAGCTAAGGAAGTCCTTGTATGGACTTAAGCAAGCTTCAAGGTCGTGCAACTTACGTTTCAACAATGTGATTAAATCCTATGGATTTGCACAGTTGGAAAACGAATGTTGTGTTTACCGACTTTGTGTCAGTGGGAGCGTGGTTTTCCTTGCACTTTATGTTGATGACGAGTGATGTTGGAAATCAAGGCTTGGTTATCCGAACAGTTCCAATTGAAGGATCTGGGAGAAGCTGGCAACATTCTTGGGATTAAGGTCTTACGAGATTGTAAGAGAAGAATGTTGAGCTTATCTTAGGCATCCTATGTGGATACTGTGATAGCCCTGTTCAGCATGCAACTCGCCAAGAAAGGCTTGCTACCTTTCAGACATGGCGTTCATCTTTCTAGTGGACAGTGTCCTCAGACACAGCGGGAGAAAGATGAGATGAGTCTTGTACCATACGCTTCGGCGGTGGGTAGTCTCATGTATGTAATGCTGTGTACCAGGCCATATATCTGTTATGCCGTTGGCATGGTAGCAAGATATCAGTCTAACCCTAGACAGGCGCACTGGACTGCTATAAAGCACATCCTCAAATATTTGAAGAGAACTAGGAATTACTGCCTAGTTTATCAAAGTGAGGATTTGTGCCCTATGGGTTATACGGACTCGGATTTCCAAGGGGATCAGGATGAGAAGAAATCAACCTCAGGATATGTGTTTACCCTGGGAGGTGGAGCTGTATCTTGGAGGAGCTCAAAGCAGAAATTCATTGCTGACTCCACCATGGAGGCAGAATATGTCACCGCCTCCGATGCCTCGAAAGAGGGGGTATGGATCAGGAACTACCTTTTAGAGTTGGGCATGATCCCGAGTTTGCTGAGGAGCATCACAATTTATTGTGATAACTCTGGTGCAGTGGCAAACTCAAAGGAACCTCGGTCTCACAGGGCAAGCAAACACATAGATAGAAAGTACCATATCATACGAGAAATAGTATCGAGAGGTGATGTGCTGATCAAGAAGATTGACACTAAGGACAACCTTGCTGATCCATTTACAAAGAGCTTGCCGCATAAAGTTTACGAAAGACATATTCGTGAGCTGGGTCTGAGGTGGATGCCGACCACTGAGAGTGGTTAAAGAGATAGCAGGCTAGATAGACAGACTGTATACTCTGTAATAGCTTAGTTATGCTTTGAGTATAAGTGGGAGATTGATGGGTTTTGTATACTAAAAGCATTTATAATAATGAGTATACGACGATTTATTTCTCCTATCTGTTAACAATCTTACATGTATGTAACAATGGTATCCTCTTGTGTCACCGATAGGGACGATCATACGGCGTGTTGCAGATCGCAGAAGACAGTATGATCACTTGACCTAGTGAAACATAAACCTGATCACAGCCGAGACAACGTATGAGGATACGTCTGTTCGGATGGCTACGACATTGTCGGAATAAGTAGTCTGTCTTGGTTACTTGACATGTTGGTACGCAGGGGTGGCGTATTGATGGACCGCAGTGAGATGTATTCATCTGTCTGACATCAGCGAATATAAGATCTCGTTATATTGATTGAGTCCAAACCCTAACAAAGGTTCAGGGGTTTGCACGGGTTGACTGTTGCTTTGACTTGCCATGGTGGAGAGCCTAAGTAACGTGCTCGTATATCCGCATCTTGGGTAACAACAGTTCGTGTAGTACCGCCTGAGACTGGGTTTAGGTAACCATATCCGAGTAATAGGATGGGGACATTCCCGGAGGAGCTCAATAACATTCATCGTGCCAAAGTCCTGTAGGCTGATTAAGTTCAGGCACGAGTGATAAGGATTGAGTGGTACTACTCAGGAATTATAAGATATTAATTAATTGTAGTTAGAGCTTGTCAGAGGCTCCGATTAATTAATGAATGTCCGGTAACCTTAAATATGAGGATTCTCAATTAATGCAGCCCGTTCTCATAACGTGGTAATAAAGGGGTAGGTCAGTATTAATTCTGTGGTGAAAAAGAATTAATATTAATTAATTAATTATATCCTAAGTTGTGGACATGTGAATTAATTAATTATAGGCCCACTTTATCATTTGCATTAGGTCCCAAGTCTGGCCCAAGTAATATATGCTGAATGGAGCCCAGTAGCCCATAAAGGATAAAACCTAGGTCTATAAATAGACCTCTCTCTTTGTGAAACCCTAGCCACCTTGATCATCATTCAAATCAGTCAAAATCCTAGAGTAGAGAGAGAGGTGGGCGGCGCCTGTACAGGGGAGAAGAAAGGTTTTTCTGCTCCGGCCTACAACCCAGATCTGTGGAATCCTCACCAGTAGCAGATCTGAGCAGCATTGGGACACAACCCTGAAGATCTAATCTGGAGAACATATTACTCTTTTCTTCTCTTTATTTTTGATTTTAATCTAGAAATTAGATATCTAATTTCTGTTTCCGCAGATTAAATCGAATCGCGTGGTTGAATTGGATTTGGATATTCAAACGCGAAAGATTGGATAAGACTTTACGGAATAACGATAATTCCTCAATCCACAATTCTGAGAATTAAATTCATAGGAGCATGCTAGGTTTTATTGTAAATTTAATTGTGCACAATATCCATAAATCGATCCGGTTCAATTGGTTTTTGTGATTCGGTTCACGGGAAAACTGTTGGTCCCGGATTATCAGGGTATAACTTGGCAGTGGAAAATATGGTTAATCGTTTCTTGCACTCTGCTGGTTACTCAGCTGACTGGGACCTTGTCAGCTGGTAAGTCAACTTGCACTCTGCGTACTCAGCTGACTGGCGACTGGCTGGTCAGCTGGTAGCTCAAGACTTAGAATATTTTTAGCCTTGTTTGCACAGTTATATCAGTTTTCAGATATACACCAGCACTTGGGTGCTGGGTTTTAAATCAGTATGAAATGCAGAAAGCTGATAAATGACAAAGGATTTATAGTGGTTCGATCAACTGATCTACGTCCACTCTCCAGTCGTAGCACTGGAAATTTCACTAAGAGTAATCGGGTACAAGCGTCCTACGATCTATCTCTAGCTGGTGAATGCCTCGTCCACCAGTTCACTAGATCAACCGCTCCCGGCCTTGTCCTTCTTCAACTCTGATCAGCTGGTGGAGTGCGAGCACGTCACTTCAACCTCCACAGCTTCACTGGGTGTTTAGTTCTCCCAAGAACGTATCTTCTCAA